>SKCR01044118.1:0-107710 GCA_019454045.1 Zanthoxylum bungeanum
AGTTCATCCAAGATACTAAAGGATGTTCTTAACATCAATCCAGTGACCATCACCTGGATCGGCCCGATTGTGACTCCATATGCTCAAAGAATATGAGACATCAGGTCGCGTACATTTTCATAACATAAGAACTCTGGTAGAGTGTCAGCAGCTTTCTAGATCTATCACAGTAGATCTTTATTCCCAGAATAAAGCATGTTTCTCTCAGGTATTCCATGGAGAATTTTATGAAAGCCAAGTTGTCAGTGCGCTCCCAGTAACCCTCTTATATACACAAGAATCATCTTTGTTTTGAATTAAATCATATACCATTATGATTACATCAAAACGATGGTTCCAAGAATTCAATGCTTGCTTCAATCTATAAATGGATTGATTTAACTTGCAAGCCTTGTTTGCATATTTTGGCACGACAAAACCGTCAGGATGTTGCATACAAACATCCTCCAAAATATTTCCGTTAAGTAAAGCGGTTTTGGAGTCCAGCTGTCATATTTCATAATTGAAATATGCAGCAATAGCAAGCATTATCCGAATAGATTTAATCATGGCAACAGGTAAAAAGTTTCGTCGTAATCGACACTATGTTGATGACGATACCCTTTCGCTACAAGTCTAACTTTGTACGTTTGTATGTTGCCATCCATGTTTGTCTTCCTTGAAGACCCATTTAGTACCAATAGGCACAATGCCTTCTGGTACATCAACCAGTATCCAAACTTGGTTGGTATACATGGAATCCATTTCGGACTTCATGGCACTTTGCCATAAAAGGAGTCGATACATTGTATCACTTCCTCATACGTAGTCGGTCAATCTTCCTCAATACGATTAATATCTACATGAGGTGATATCAGAAACACATACCTCCCAGGTTATTTTCTGACTCTCTCCGACATACGCGGTTCTTGTGTATTCTAAGATTGTGGTACAGTTTCATCCCTGATGAACTGTTCATGTTCCGTAAGGGATCGGTGCCTGGAATAGTATCACTCTGATTCATCGAGTTCTACTTTCGTCCCACTTACTACTGCATTTAGGAATTCATTTTCGAGGAAAATCGCATGGAGAGCAACAAATACATTGTTCTCTTGTGAGTTGTATAAGTACTATACTTTGGTTTCCCTAGGATAACCTACAAATAGGCACTTATCCGATTTAGGTTCTAGTTTGGTATCATCCAAATGTTTAGAGTATGCCCAGCATTCCAAATCTTCAGGAATGAGACCGTGTTTCTTTCCTGTTCATATCTAATATGAAGTCTGTCTAACAGATTTTTCATGGAACCTTATTCAAAATAAGTATTGCACTGTTTAATGCGTATCCTCAGAAGGAAATTTGTAGCTCAGAACGACTCATCATTAACCTTCCCATGTCCAACTAAGTTCGGTTTCTTTGTTCGGTCACACCGTCCAACTGAGGTGTTCCGGGAGGAGTCCACTGTGGAAGAATACCATACTCTTTCGAGAAATCCATAAACTCATATATTTAAGTATTATCCACCATGGTCCGACCGTAATGTTTTAATACTTTTATCGTTCTGTTTTCTTACTTCGTGTCGAAACTCTTTCCGACTTGTATTTCATAAGATACACATAACCATAACGCGATGCCACATCCGTAATGGTTACAAAGTATTCATATCCACCTCTAGCCTAGCTAAACATGGGCCCACTTACGTCACTATGAATGAGGGCTAACAGATCAGTGGCACATGCACCTTTACTATTAAAAGGTGTTTTAGACATTTTGCCTAATAAACAAGATTCAAAGACATCATTTGAATTATGGTCAAATCTGTCCTAGTATCCATTCTTCGAAAGTGTGGATATACAAGTCTTGTTAATGTGTCTCAGACAACAATGCCACAAATAAGTCTCTTTTGGTTTATTCAATTTGAGCTTTTTGTTTGTCATGTTATATCTTTGAGATTCATTTATATTCGAAATATAAATAATGTTATTCACATCTAATGTGTATATTTCAATATCATCTTTATAGACAAAACACCTGGCGTTTCGGAACATAAAGGTATACCCCCAACGGGTTAAACTAGATACAAAGATAATATTCTTAGTCAAACTAGGTACATTCTAACAGTCTCCTAATTTAAGTATATGCCCAAGGGCAGTTCCAAAACTTAGGTTTCTACGGCCAAAACAGAGACTCGTCCCGTTTCCGACTCGCAGGTCGATCTCATCTGAAGCCAGTCTCCTGCCAATCAGCAGATCATGCACGTCAATACATATGTTCACGAACCACATCCAGTATCAAAAATCCAATTTTAAAACCAGTAGTGGACATGTTTATAACAACATACCTGAAGCCGGAGCCTTGTCCCGCTTTCACTTCCTTCATGTATGCCTTGTCCATACGGCAGTCACGCTTCCAGTGACTTCGTTTGCCAAAACTTAGGCAGACATCTTGGGATATGTCATTTGTCTTCCCAGAAGACTGACGATTTAGCCTTGCCATTTTCTTCACACCCCCAGAAGCCTCGGCCAAGCCTTGGTCTTCTGGGATGTCGAAGTAAAATGCGCCTTGTGCTTCTTGCCCTTATAGAAGCTCTGGATCTTCCTCCTTGAGTATAGCTATTAACTGTAGGGGTTTTTAGGGGGTGAATCCGGTAACGTAGCGGAAGCGGTGGAAAATCGTTTTTCCGATTTCCAAACTTTTTCTCGGATTAATTAAATAAACACATTTATTTAATTATCCAATAATCAAATTATGAAATAAAATTCAAATGAATTATATTCAAGTGATTTACCAAATTACGATTGCTTTGATATTTTGACCATTTTAGTCCGAAATTGATCTAATCAATTTTGAATGATTCTAAATCATTTTTAAGATAAACTTATCATGTTCAAAACACCAAAAGCACCAAAAATCCCAAATTTCTTATCCAAAGCCGTGAGCCCCTCCAAGGAGCAATATTGTGCCTTTTGTCATTTCATGTCTCAAAACACATCTAAATGTAATCCAATCAACATGAAACTTTATATGCATCATATACACACACAAATACACAACATATATGAAAAGCCCCAAATTTGGAATTGGTCATGAACCATAATTTTTCAATTTCCACAAATTGGACAAATTAGACCAAATACATTAAATCAATTACTTCAATCATCATTCTTACATCCAATCCAAGTCTCAACACAATGAAACAACTCAAGATCAAATCTAGGTCATTCTAAGAGTGGGTCAACAACTCTAGATTAGCAAAATTGTTTCCAAAACCTTAAAAGAAAGCTTATTACTACAATAGTCATACACTTCCTTCATCACACATGCTTTACACCTCCATCAAAACTTCCATCAACAAAAACCACAAGGAACAAAGAAAGAAATAACTTAGAATATCATATATTAAAGTCTAGAACCTAAGGAACAAATTCCTTACTAATAGCAAGTTCAAGAAACTTACTAAAAATCCAAGCTTTTTGATTTTTGTCTTTCTTTTCACAAACTTCTTTGGCTTCTTCAATGGAGTTTCTTTTAGTAAAGTGTATTAGGTTAAGTGTAAATGAAATGAAAAAACAATATATACTTGTTACCAATTTGCCTTGGCCGAAAATGACTTTAGCAAATACAAGTCATGTAATTTCAATTTCATTTCAAGTTTATTTAGTCAACTTGCATAAATATCTAATACAACTTTATTAGATATTTAATTAAGTCAACAAAGGCAACTAATATCATTTAATTTAAATATCCTAATGTAAGATATTTATATTTTAATTAATTTAATCATTTAACAAATAAATAATTAATTAATTAATCAAATACAAATATATTAAATATATGTATAATATTTACATTAAATATTAAAAACATATATTCATTTAGGATATAAGTCAAATAATTCATTTTGAATATTAATTAATGTGTATTTAAATTAATCAAGTATTAAATGTAAATACACAATAATTAGGCAAATGACTATCGGGTCCCTTCAGCATGTATTTTGCGTTTTACCTTTAAACGATTTTATAAATAATCAATATTATTTATTAATGTTGCTCTAGTGCTCTACGAGTATGTTTCATTATTGAGACTCTCTAGATTCAGGTATATTCGTCACGAAATCTAATTTCGTGTCCATAATCTATCCACCCGTAGATTATGACGATCACGGATAATCTCGCTAAACCATACAGGTCGAGGTCATGGCAAATGTATAATTCCTCCGTCACAGGTATCCGGATAAATCCCAAAGATATAGATGTAAACGTCAAATCTCTATCGGGATTATCCAGTCGACTATTCTATTAGCAATATCTAAAAGAATGTTTAGAACTAGCTTCTAAACTTTACCACGGGCCTATGGTTTTATCTGATTGCTAATCATATGGACTACCTATGCTCTGATACACAGATCTGACGGATCCTATCTTGATACACATAGGACACCATGAGGATCTGTCTACACCCAACGAACAGGCGGAGGTCTGATCTAAATAGATCGGTGACGTGACTGCCATCTAAGTGTAGAAGATGTCTCATGTGCCCTCAATGGCATCTCAAGTCTAAGAATCACAAGTGCTACTCAACCCGAGAAGATTCTTATTGACGTTGGTGTACCATCCATTAAGAATCTTCGTGAGTCGTTCAGTTTTATCCGCTATAAACACCTACACGTCTATACTAGTCTCCAAGACTAATGGTTCATTGAGAAACCATTGGAATCATTATTCCAGTATACGACATGTACCGGTCTCAACGGGTTTACTATACAGACCAAGTAGTGTAAACCTTGACCAGGAACAGTCTGAGAATGACAACGTCATGATATACTCAATGTCAGTTGCGACGTTTTTGCAACAGTACCATGACTAATCATTCTAAGGTCAATACGTCTTTACCATATTAAAAGATAGATTATATTATAGAAACTGCATATATTATTCATAATAATAATATTTTACAGAAGTATTCAACAGAAATACAACCAGGAATTGGCGCTCTGAGCACCAACCCACAAAATCTCCTACTTGCTCTAGTGCCAATATCAATTGTATCTAATACCATCGACTCCACGTGTTATCAAACAACTTCGGAGGTATGGCCTTCGTCAGCGGGTCTGCTACATTATCTTCACTCGGTACCTTGCACACGACAATATCCCCTCGCGACACGATCTCTCGAATGATGTGTACTTGCGTTCCACATGCTTTGACTTCTGATGCGCCCTCGGTTCCTTTGCTTGCGCAATGGCTCCAGTATTATCACAGTATAACGGAATCGCATTCTCGATACTTGGGACAACTCCCAATTATGTGATAAAGTTCTTTATCCACACAGCCTCTTTTGCAGCTTCAGAAGCTGCAATATATTCCGCCTCAGTGGTGGAATCTGCTGTTGATCCCTGTTTGGAACTCTTCCAACAAAATGCACATCCGTTAAGGGTAAAGACAAATCCAGATGTAGACTTTCTATCATCGGGATCCGATTGAAAATCGGAGTCTGTATACCCATTAACCTGCAGCTCGTTTCCTCCATAAATTATTAACTTATCCTTGGTACCTTTAAGATACTTTAGGATATGTTTAATGGCCATCCAATGGTCATTACCTGGATTGGACTGATATCGACTAGTTACGCTAACAGCGAAACTGATATCAGGCCTTGTACATAACATGGCATACATTATGCTACCCAAACACGAAGCATAAGGTTGGTTAGACATTCTAACCTTCTCATCTTCTGTTTGTGGACACATCTTCTTTGAAAGATGAATCCCATGTCTGAACGGTATGTTTGCTGTCTTACAGTTACCAAAACTATACCGTTCCAAGATCTTATCTATGTACGTTGATTGGATAACCCAATCAGCCTCCTTTGTCTATCTCTATAGAGTTTTATCCTTAAAAAACATAGGAAGCTTCTCCCAAGTCCTTCATGGAGAAATTCTTATAGAGGTACGCTTTGACGCTTTGTAACATACCTAAATCATTCCCAATGATTAGGATGTCATCAACATATATGACTAAAAATACGACCATGCCTCCCACTAGCCTTCTGATACACACAGGATTCTCCGAATTCTTGAGAAAACCAGACGATCTAATAATCTCGTCAAATCGAAGATTCCAACTTCGTGAAGCTTGTTTAAGTCCATAAATGGACTTCTTAAGCTTACATACCATACCCGAGGTTCGCTGGATGCGAAACCTTCCGGCTGTTCCATGTAGATTTCTTCATCAAGAAATCCATTTAGAAAAGCCGTTTTGACATCCATTTGCCAAATCTCGTAGTCATGATACGCAGCTATAGAAAGCAAAATGGATAGACTTAAGCATTGCAACCGGCGAAAAAGTTTCATCGTAGTCGACGCCAGGTCGCTGCGTGTAACCTTTTGCTACCAGTCGGGCCTTGTAAGTTTCAACCTTACCGTCAGGCCCGCGCTTCCTCTTGTAACCCATTTACAACCGATAGGAACAATTCCTTCGGGAAGCGGAATCAAGTCCCAAACTTGATTTTCATGCATTGAATCTATCTCAGATTTCATGGCACTTTGCCATTTCACGGAGTCGATGTCCAACATCGATTCTCTATAGGTGAAAGGATCTGTCTCTTCAACTAAGAGAACATCCAAACTCTTTTCTTGTATCAAATACAAGCGTTCATGAGGTCTAGATACCATTTCCGACCTACGGAGTGTGTGTGTTGAAGGTCCTTCATCTACTTGAACTTCAGGTTCCTCTGTTGGTTCGTTGTTTTCAGGTTGGACTTCATCAAGCTCAACCTGTCTATGATTACCACCTTCTGACAAAAATTCTACTTCTAGAAATTTTGCGAAGCGAGCTACGAACACATTTCGATGCTCGGTATCATAGAACAGATATCCCCTCGTATTCGAAGGATATCCGATAAACCTAAACTCTTGCCCCGAGGCGAAAGCTTATCTTGCTGAGTCACCCTGACATAGGCAGGACAACCCCAAACCTTAATATAATTAAGATTTGGTCTCCTACCGAACCATATCTGATACGAGTCGTAGGAACAGCTTTTGAAGGAATCTTGTTCAAAAGATGTGCGGCTGTTAAAGAGAGTAGCCCATAAATAATAGGGCAAATCTGTGAAACTCAACATTGATCGGACCATATCCAATAAAGTTCGATTTCTCCTTTCAGATACTCCATTGTGCTGTGGAGTACCTGGAGGAGTATATTGAGCGAGAATCCCATTCTCCTTCATATAATCCATGAACTCACCACTCATATATTCGCCGCCTCGATCTGATCGAAGGCATTTAATATATTTACCAGTTTGTTTTTTACTTCATTTCGTAACTCTTTGAACTTTTCAAAGGTTTCCGATTTATGTCGCATCAAATACACATAATCGTACCGTGACAAATCATCGGTAAAGGTAACGAAGTACGAATAACCACTGTGAGCAGTTTGACTTAGTGGACCACATACATCAGAATGTACGAGTTCCAGTAAGTTAGTGGCGCGCGGTGTCCAACACCAGAAAATGAGGCTTTGGTCATCTTACCCTGAATACAATTCACAAGTTGGATAGGATTCAATGGTAAGATCTGATATCAAACCATTCCTAACCAATTGGGTAAGGCGTTTAACGCCAATGTGACCAAGTCTCATATGCCAAAGTTCAGTATTATTAATTACATGTAAACTACGTTTATTAACTCCAGTACTTAATTTATCTTTTGAAGTTTGCAATGTATAATGAACATGCTGGTTTGGACAACAAAGGATCTGAATATTATACTATCATATAAATATAAAGAACTATTCTTAATATTAATACAAAAGCCTTCTGTATCCAATACAAAAAGTGATATAATATTAGCTACACATCCAGGTACAAAATGACATTCATTTAACAAAAGTGTCCAATTCGGCAATGAGATCTCGCATACTCCCACTGCAACTGCATCCAAAGAGTCTCCACTCCCGAACCGCAACTGCATCTCCCCGGGCTTCAGCCTCCTATTTTCCTTCAGCACCTGCAACGAATTGCAAATGTGAATGGGACAAGCAGAATCTAAAATCCAGTTGGATGTAACGGCTTCACAAGCCAAAGATAAATCAATAACTGGAAAAATAAAAGTACCTGATGTAGATGCTCTGTCTCTCCTCAGCTGGGCAATGTAATCAGGACAGTTCCTCTTCTAGTGCCCGACTTTGCCGCAGTGGTGGCATTTGTCTTCAGAAGCCCTCTTGGGCTTAGCAATCTTCGCCTGTTATTGAGGACCGAAAGCCTTCTTCTTCTTCCCTTTCTTATTCTTTCCCTTGGACCATCCTTGGGAAGAAGCCGAAAGTGAAGTAGTTCTAGGAGGGCGAGTCGGTACTCCATTCTTAAGGTCCTCTTCTACCGTGAGCAACATCCTATGTAGCTCCTGGTAGGTACAGACAGTCCCGTGCATGTTGAAGTACATCACGAACTGAAGCTGGTAGTGAACCAAGAATGACACTCCTACCGAGAATGTCATTCAAGATGAGATTATGTTGCCTCAATTGATCGATCAAATCGATCATTTGAAGAACATGTGGGCTAACATTTTTCCCCTCATCCAGACGCGCATGGAACAGTTCCATGGCGATTTTGTGAAAAATCACTTGTTCTTGGTTCTCAAACGATTATCTCAATTGCGTCATCATACTATAGGAATCTAGCATACCATAGTACTGTTGCTTGAGTTTCGGAGACAATGAACTAAGGATGTATGATTTAACCTTAAATCATCATCCTTCCAAGTTTCAAAAACTTGGCGTTCCTCCTCCGAAGCATCCGCACCCACAGCAAGGGGCAACGGACCCTCAAGAACATATCCCAGCTTTTCGGAATCGAGGACAATCCTCAAATCCAATTCCCAGTCAGCGAAGTTCTCAGCGCCTTTCAGTTTGTTCGCATCAAGCATACGCGCAAACTGATTTGTGGATTGTGCCGCCATCGCCAATCTATCATATAGATCACGAAAAACGGTTAGCAGAAATTAAGAGTTTCATATAATATCATAAGCATAAACTAGATCATGGATTTTTAATCTAAAAGGCCCCTCCCACTAAATCATGCAATACTATAATCCCCAAACAGAATACAAAGATTTAATAATTAAATTAATACAAATAGTGAAAAGTGGATCCCGTGAATATATTTCGGCTCATAGCAAAGGCACGGTCTCGCCTACGTATATTCATCAGGTAGACAACTCATTTGTCAATCACTCAATAATGACTCCTAGGTTTCCGGTCCTGGTCGGTTCTCGTTGTCTCTGCGAAGGCAGGCCCACAAGGAGACGTACCAAGGTTAAACTCGTCAATGATAAACTCAAGTTACTTACGTAATCCCGACAGCTAGGGCACGTTCAGAATTCCGTTTTACTTGAATTTATCTAGTATCTGATATACATCCGGTATAAATAAATCTTTATCGGCTACACCCTCACAGCAGAGGCACGGTCTCGGATGTAGTCACAAAGAAGTATTCATAAACCGTATTGACAAGACGGACCATAAAACATGCATTAAATACATAATTACATTCAAACCTTATTAATTAGGGATTTTCCGCTAAGTGTCATACACCCTAAATCTAACAATTTAGATCCTAATTAGCATGCATAAAGTCAAGAAAACATGATTAAACATTGATTCAATGAAGGCTAATCATTTTAGGGGGCCTAGAATCAGACTCGCTCTGATACCATTTTGTATGGGTTTTTAGGGGGTGAATCCGGTAACACAGCGGAAGCGGTGGAAAATCGTATTTTCCGATTTCAAACTTTTTCTAGGATTAATTAAATAAACACATTTATTTAATTATCCAATAATCAAATTATGAAATAAAATTCAAATGAATCATATTCAAGTGAATTTACCAAATTACCATTGCTTGGGATTTTGTCCATTTTAGTCCTAAATTGATCTAATCAATTTTGAATGATTCTAAATCATTTCTAAGATGAACTTATCATGTTCAAAACATCAAAACACCAAAAGCACCAAAATGCCAAATTTCTTATCCAAAGCCGTGAGCCTCCAAGGAGCAATATTGTGCCTTTTGTAATTTCATGTCACAAAACACATCTAAATGTAATCCAATCAACATGAACTTTATATGCATCATATAAACAACAAATACACAACATAATGAAAAGCCCCAAATTTGGAATTGGTCATGAACCCTAATTTTTCAATTTCCACAATTGGACAAATTAGACCAAATACATTAAATCAATTACTCCAATCATCATTCTTACATCCAATCCAAGTCTCAACACAATGAAACAACTCAAGATCAAATCTAGGTTATCTAAGAGTGGGTCAACAACTCTAGATTAGCAACATAGTTTCCAAAACCTTAAAAGAAAGCTATTACTATAATAGTCATACACTTCCTTCATCACACATGCTTTACACCTCCATCAAAACTTCCATCAACAAAAACCACAAGGAACAAAGAAAGAAATAACCTTAGAATGTCATATATTAAAGCCTAGAACCTAAGGAACAAATTTCCTTACTAATAGCAAGTTCAAGAAACTTACTAAAATCCAAGCTTTTGATTTTTGTCTTATTTTCACACAACTTCCTTTGGCTTCTTCAATGGAGTTCTTTTAGTAAAGTTATTAGGTTAAGTGTAAATGAAATGAAAAAACAATATATACTTGTTACCAATTGCCTGGCCGAAAATGACTTTAGCAAATACAAGTCATGTAATTTCAATTTCATTTCAAGTTTATTTAGTCAACTTGCATAAATATCTAAATACAACTTTATAGATATTTAATTAAGTCAACAAAGGCAACTAATATATTACTTTAATATCCTAATGTAAGATATTTATATTTAATTAATTTAATCATTTAACAAATAAATAATTAATTAATTAATCAAATACAAATATATTAAATATATATAATATTACATTAAATATTAAAAACATATATTCATTTAGGATATAAGTCAAATAACTATTTTGACTATTAATTAATGTGTATTTAAATTAATCAAGTATTAAATGTAAATACACAATAATTAGGCAAATGACTATCTAGTCCCTTTAGCATGTATTTTGCGTTTAACCTTTAAACGACTTTATAAATAATCAATATTATTTATTAATGTTGCTCTAGTGCTCTACGAGTATGTTTCATTATTGAGACTCTAGATTCAGGTAATCCGTCACGAAATCTAATTTCGTGTCCATAATCTATCCACCCGTAGATTATGACGATCACGAATAATCTCGATGAACCATACAGGTCGAGGTCATGGCAAATGTATAATTCCTCCGTCCACAGGTATCCGGATAAATCCCAAAGATATAGATGTAAACGTCAAATCTCTATCGGGATTATCCATCGACTATTCTATTAGCAATCTCTAAAAAAAATGTTTAGAACTAGCTTCTAAACTTTACCACGGGCCCATGGTTTTATCTGATTGCTAATCATAGGACTACCTATGCTCTGATACACAGAACGACGATCCTATCTTGATACACATAGGACACCCTGAGGATCTGTCTACACAACGAACAGGCGGAGGTCTGATCTAAATAGATCGGTGACGTGACTACCATCTAAGTGTAGAAGATGTCTCATGTGCCCTCAATGGCATCTCAATTCTAGAATCACAAGTGCTACTCAACCGAGAGATTCTTATTGACGCTGGTGTAACCTCTATTAAGAATCTTCGTGAGTCGTTCAGTGTTTTATCCGCTATAAACACCTACACGTCAAAATATACAGTGTGGGAACACAGAGCTGGGGCGACGCATGCTGTTCCAGGCTCGGGCCTAGTTGGGAGTACGGAGTAGCCAACAGAGGACTAACCGGAGAATAAGGGAGTCGCCACCCGGTGTGAACCGGGACAAAGATTTAAGGCCGCACTCACCCCTCGCAAGGGAAGACCTCAAACCATTGGGTTCGGAATGGTCCCTTACTTATGCCACTTGTAATGTAAAGATTTATGCAATAATCCAACCAAGCCTATGACATATATTTCCAAGTGCACCACAATCCTAAATTCACATGCTTAAAAGTAAAGTTTACATCTAACATACATGGAATCAAATCTTATTGCCAAATTCACATGCTTAAAGGTAGGCCTTTGCAACAACAAGCACATAACGTCATAAGAATTCAATCATTCATGTAAACATAAACACACAAGTCATGGTAACATTTGCATGTAATATAAAGGAAATCAAAATGACAACAAATAATGTAATAGGCGCATTATGCAAAGAAGCATATAAAATATGGTCAAAATAACCGCATGATAAATGAAATTAATACAAACACATAACTTGAAAAGATGAAGAAAGACACGAATTTAAATATGCCAATCCAAGATGCAATTTTACATTAAAGATGAACATGCCATAATGTGATGCTAAAGGATGCAACTAACATGAGCACAAACATGCACGTGAATACTTTTCCAAGTGGTACGTGGAATTGTATCCCAAGTACAGACCGCACTACCGTCCATTCGGAATCGGCTACGGAATTTACGTCTGGGTTTCCATCCGATATACCACAAGAAATAATGTCACAACATGGATGCATAAATTGTAATACATTAAGCCAAGACTAAGGTAGATGATGCAATTATATGGAATTTCATAATACATGCATGAATAAGGCAATGATGTACAAAAGAATCAGTGACATGACAAGAAGCGCGGCGAAGCATCGTGGTAAAGGATCTTATCCCCGTGAAACGGAGGGCCTTTAATCCGACTTACTAAGCCCATGCGCAATGAACACATAATATGCATAAAATAAAGGCATAATAACAAAGACAAGATATCGGACTTTGTATATCCGATTGAACACATCTCACGTCCAATCGAATATACGTCATCCGGCGCGGCGAAGCATCGTGGTAAGGATCTTATCCCCGTGAAACGGAGGGCCTTTAATCCGACTTACTAAGCCCATGCGCAATAAACACATAATATGCATAAATAAAGACAAAAGTAAACACAAAAATACTCGGCGCGGCGAAGCATCGTGGTAAGGATCTTATCCCCGTGAAACGGAGGGCCTTTAATCCGACTTACTAAGCCCATGCGCAATGAACATATAATATGCATAAAATAAAGGCATAATAACAAAGACAAGATATCGGACTTTGTATATCCGATTGAACACATCTCACGTCCAATCGAATATACGTCATCCGGCGCGGCGAAGCATCGTGGTAAGGATCTTATCCCCGTGAAACGGAGGGCCTTTAATCCGACTTACTAAGCCCATGCGCAATAAACACATATTATGCATAAATAAAGACAAAAGTAAACACAAAAATACTCGGCGCGCGAAGCATCGTGGTAAAGGATTTTAACCCCTTCAAACGAGGACCTTTCATCCGCACTTACTAAGCCCATGCGCTTTTCTCATCATTACATAAATAAATAACGTGCAGAAAATTAAATGGCGGAATAATTAAACAACTCAAAATTAAACAAAAGAACATGCCGTTTACTCAAGTGGTACGTGGAGTTGTGGCCCGAGTACAGATCATACTACCGTCCATTCGGAATCGGCTATGAAATTTACGTCCGGGTTTCCATCCGATATACCTCAAGAGGCGACACGCCTTTCATTTTATCCAATGCCCACAACACACATCATATTTATAACACATACATATTTATCTACTCAAGGGCCGCAACATACATTTAAACATCATAATCATGCGAATAACGCTCAATGAATAGTAAAAACGAAACTGAAAACAAGTGTGAAAAATACCCTCAGGTCTAACCTTTTTTGCCGACTTTCGGGCTTGCGTTTCGCGGAGATCGGAAGGGTAAAGCTCCTCAACTTTTCTGGTTCACTGGTCTAGCGTCTTAACTCACTGTTTTGCTGTTTTGCTTGCTGTTTGGTCTCCGATTTGCTGCTGTTTTCGCTGTATTTCTGCTCACTGTTTCAGCTCACTGTTTTGGTGTTTTAGGCTACTGTTTTTGATGTTTTTAAAGGCTTTAAGTGCAGATTTTTTTGTGATATCTTAAGGATTAAAAGTGCAGTTTTTTATGCAGTTTTTTTAGTGTTTTAGGGGCTGTTTTAGGGTGATTTTGCTGCTGTTTGGGCGTGTAAAACAGTGCAGTTTTTTTTGTGTTCACTGCAGTGCGTTTTTGTTTTGTAATTTTCAGTGATGGAGGGCTGCTGTATAGGGCTGGTTTCGGTGATGTGTGGGGGGTTTACGGAGGTGGTTTTCAGTGGTGGTTAGGGGCTGTATTGGTGGTTGTATTGGCTACAGAAATTCGGCTATGGAGGGGTGCAAGGGAGATGGTGTTCACGGCTAAGGAGGATGAGATGGAGAGAAAATTTTCTGTCTTGATTTCTTGCTTTGGCCGTGAGTCTTGGTGTGTTTCTAGGGCTTGGGCGTGACTTAGGTTGTGTGGGGAGAGAATGGCTTTGGTTAGGGGTTGTTTATATAGAGAAGGGTTAGGGCTTCACCTTGTCTCACAAGGAAGGGATTTGGTGCATTCAATAAGGATATGATTAGTGCTAGGTAAGGAAAGCAATGGATTTGATTGGGGGACATGTCTTGGCTAGATTAGGAATACAATATATTTGATTGGTTAGGATTAGGCATTTAATTTGTTAGATTAGGAAGTCAATATTTATTTGTGTTGGTTTAGGATCAATATTTTAATTGGTAATTATCTTATAGATTAGGATATTATATTTGATTATCTTAATTTGTTTAATTGATTTAATTAGGTATATAAATTATTTAATTGTTTTAGTTTAAGTTGGTAATTGTTTATTTTATGTTTGGTATAATTTTATTTAATATTTAATTAATTTATTATTATTTTATTTAGTTAATGTTTTAATTAATATTTATTTATTTAATTTGGGGGTATTTTAAGGGTGATGGGCGTGTGGGCCTTGGTGGGTGGGAGTGGGCTTGGCTAGGTGCATGTTAATTTAGTTAAGTGTTTGGGCTAAGTTTGTGTGGGCTAGGTGGGTGTGTAGGCTAAGTTCATGTGGACTAGGTGTGTGTGGGCCGGGTTTAGGTGTCTCGGGGCGAGCATAAATTTAAAACAGAAAACAAACGAGTTACTTGAAGCCAAACTAGTGAACTTAATCCGTCAATGAGTCAATTCTTGACTCTTCCCTTCCGATGTCCGTTTCCCGCGGTTTCCGTAACTTAAAAGGTAGTTGTCTCCAAATAAGACTCCTCATCGGGTTTCACATGCAAAAATGCAATGCCTACAGTCGCCCCCACTTTGATGGGACTTGTGCAGTGTGTGGCTTTGAACAATCCTATCAAAGTTATGCAATGCATTTTCACTTACCTGGCTCGTCTGCTGCCTCGAGCTGAGTTTGAGTTGATTTTGTTGTGAAGTGGTCCATTCTCGAACCGGGTTGATGAGAGGTGGTTCATTCTTGAACCGCCGAGTGGGTCTTGTTCCCACGTTGAATTGAGTTGTATTGTGGGTTTTGTTCCCAATCTGAGTTGAGATACGGGTCTTCTTCCCTGGACTGTGGGTCTTGTTCCCGATTGGAGTTGAGATAAGGGTCTTCTTCCCTGAACTGCGGGTCTTGTTCCCGATTTGAGTTGAGATAAGGGTCTTCTTCCCTGAACTGCGGGTCTTGTTCCCGATTTGAGTTGAGATAAGGGTCTTCTTCCCTGAACTGTGGGTCTTGTTCCCGATTTGAGTTGAGACAAGGGTCTTCTTCCCTGAACTGCGGGTCTTGTTCCCGATTTGAGTTGAGATAAGGGTCTTCTTCCCTGAACTGTGGGTCTTGTTCCCGATTTGAGTTGAGATGAGGGTCTTTTTCCCTTCCCTGAACTGTGGGTCTTGTTCCCGATATGAATTGAGACAATGGTCTTCTTCCTTGAACTGCGGGTCTTTTTCCCAGAGTGCCATACCCGGCAAAATTGATTCTGATAATGATATGGGTCTCGCCCCCAGAGTGATATTGATATGGGTCTCGCCCCAACTGATACTGATGTGGGCCTCGCCCCCAACTGATACTGATATGGGCCCCGCCCCCAGCTGATACTGATGTGGGCCTCGCCCCCAATTGATGCTGATGATATGGGCCTCGCCCCTATGATTCATTCCTGAAGACTACTGACATTGTACTGTTGCTGCTTCTGGTTGGCCTTCATTTGACGCCCTTTTTTTTCTTTGAAACCTGTTATTACAAAACACAAACAGGATACAAATATGTTACGTGTATGCATGCAGGTATGAGTGAATTTTCTATCCCGTTGGGTTAGGTCTTCTGCCAATTCTCTTGGTGACTGCTCAGTCTTCTTTTCCTCAGGCAAGCCACTGCTTCAATCTGTCTACGTTGATCGGCTCGGTGAACTGATTCTCTTCCAAGTCTGATATTCTCACTACTCCCATTTCCCAATTTCTGAATGGCTATCTTCTTTTCTGCTTGCTTATTCCGAGGATTCCCCGTATTCTGAACATCACTGAATTTCAAAGTACCAAGGTTGAATGCTTTTCTCAAATATACTCATATTGCAGAAGAGATTCAGCGAAATGAACGTCTTTATTATCATAAAAAAGGTTCGAACAAGTAGACAAAACCAATGTCTTTATTAAAATGCAGGATCAAATAAACTAGGAGGAACAGCTTCATCATTCGCAGCATTGCCTTCTCCCTTGACCTATGGTTCTTTACTACTGTTATCATTTATCTCAATGCAAGAAGCCTGGTGGTTGAGAGTTTGGAGGACAAAGGTTTCGGGTAGGCCGGAGTTGATCATGTAGGTGGGTGGTGGAACAAAGTGGTAGTTTGGTAGAGGGTTTCTGTGTGTGTTGGGTTGTTCTTTCTCTGGGTCGGGTATTTTGTGAGCATCGATGAGGTTTTGGATTTCATGCCTAAGGCGGGGGCAGTTATCAGTGTCATGGCCTTTTTGTTGGTGGAAGTGGCAATATTGGTTCAGGTCAAAGTAGTGTGGCACAGGGTTTGGGATTGGTCTAGGGTCTAAAGGCTTCAGGAGTCCTTGTCCTTTCAACTTCTCAAGCACCTTTGACATAGGTCTACCAAGATTGGAGAATTGCCTATTTCTGACGGTAGCGACCTCGGCCGTAGTGGGCTTGGTCTCAGAATGCCCCCCAAAAGCTCTTTTATTCTGGCCATAAAACTTTCTGTTTTCAGCCTCCTCTTCTTCAATATCCATAACAGTCTCTCTCAACTGTCGGAAATCCACAATCATGGAGGTCATCCTCCTCAGCTTGCCATAAATTGAGGGCTTAGTACCCTTGATAATCATCTTAATCTGGTCCTTCTCTGAAGGCCGAGTCTGCATTTTCAAAAGTTGACCTCTCCAGCGGTCTACATACTCTTTGAAGCTCTCCTCCGGCTTCTGCTTAGTGTTCTCCAAATCTCGGAGTGACAAATCAATCTCCAAGTCCGTAACATACTGTTTTAGAAATGCATCTGCCAATTCCTTCCAATCTTCTTTAACTTTTTTCTCAAGGCTGTGATACCACACTACGGGTGCCCCATCGAGCGACATCCCGAACATTTTCTGCACCTGACGCTTCGATAAGCCCACTGCACTCATAACTGCAACATACTGGCGGAGATGGACCCTCGGATCCCCATTCCCGCTAAACTTGGCCATATCCGGCATCTTGAACTGAGCAGGCAGCTGTTCCTCAAAAGTCATCGCTTCATAATCCAGTAAGTCTTCGTCCTTACCCTTCATCTTGCGGGTAACTGATTCTACCTGGTCTCGAAGCTTCTGTAACTCCACCTGGGACCTAACTGTCCTCCCAGCGGCATAATCAGCCATATCATCATCGAAAGCGGGGATGTCATCCCCCAACCCAATCGGAGGCTCCTCACGCCTCACATTTTCAGAATTTCCCCCAGCACGGGGTACACCATATTTGCCATCGTAGCGGTCAAGGCTTGCAACTGTTCAGTGATCTTTGCAAAACCATTCTCTAACTGATCCATACGGGACATCTCGTTACCGGATTCACTCATGCTTTCAACTGTTCTTTTAGTGAGTCTGGTTCCTTCCCTAACCCAAACGGTATCTATGGTGTCTTTTTAAGACACAGATGGTGTTAACAAGGTATATGTATGCATGATGTGCACAAGAAGTATATAACATATACTAAATCAAATAAAATTCTCAAACAAATCGGCCTATTATCATTTTAGAAGCTTTTGGGACAACTGTCATAAGAGTGAACCCGTCCCAGTTTAAATGGCCCAACGAGTTCATGTCTTATGGCAAAGAGCCCAACTAAATCCAAATGATAATATTCCGAACACAATCATAAAATGGCCCATTGTTATTTAGAAGCCTTTTGGCCCAATCGTCATAAGATATGTTCTTCCCAGTTTAAATGGCCCAACAAGCCCATATCTCATGACAAAAGACCCAGATGGATTCAAATAGCAATGTTCCCAAACATAAGCATACAAGGAAGATATTATAAAATAATAACTTCTACCGTGTGGCCCACCATCATTTCAGAAGCTTTGGGCCTAATTGTCATAAGATACGAACCTGCCCCAGTTTAAATGGCCCAGCAAGTTCGCATTTTTTTGACAAAGAGTCCAATTCATCCAAATGATAATGGTCCTAAAGCACAAGGAAATATTTGTTATAGGCTATACAACCCGGTCTACGCATGGGTTCGTGGGAGTATGGACAAAGGCTCTCATCGACGAAGGATGGCCCACAACTAGGTCTCCCCAATCAAGGGTTCGAGCAACCAAGTGAGCACACCCTTTTTTATACACTAAGGTACGTGCCAATGAGCTATGGTGTGTGACTGACTGTCAAATGGATTTCCCGTTGTAGATTCCCCAGAGGGAAGGTGGAGCGAGGCTCACTTAAATACCCAAGCCTCTTAGGCTCTTATCGCTTGGTGTCAGGAATAAACAACGAGTCCTCCAAATTAGTCCATCACAATAGGCTACGAGTAGATGACTATCTAGGTGCCTTCACACAGCTTTTCCTTCTAGAAAGGTAGTGAGTGAAGGAAGACACCAAACCATTACCTAGCCTCAAAATGCCTTTGATCACAACAACCCCATTTCACACATTTGTAGACACGGTTAATTAAAGCACAAATCTATACATTACAAGGCATTATTTCGGGGCCGATTCTCTATCCCCAGTGGAGTCGCCAGACTGTAGGAACACAGAAACTAGACGACGCATGCTGTTCCAGGCTCGCGGCCTAGTTGGGAGTACGGAGTAGCCAACAGAGGACTAAACCGGAGAATAAGGGAGCCGCCACCCGGTGTGAACCGGGACAAAGATTTAAGGCCGCACTCACCCCTCGCAAGGGAAGACCTCAAACCATTGGGTTCGGAATGGTCCCTTACTTATGCCACTCGTAATGTAAAGATTTATGCAATAATCCAACCAAGCCTATGACATATATTTCCAAGTGCACCACAATCCTAAATTCACATGCTTAAAAGTAAAGTTTACATCTAACATACATGGAATCAAATCTTATTGCCAAATTCACATGCTTAAAGGTAGGCCTTTGCAACAACAAGCACATAACGTCATAAGAATTCAATCATTCATGTAAACATAAACACAAACAGTCATGGTAACATTTGCATGTAATATAAAGGAAATCAAAATGACAACAAATAATGTAATAGGCGCATTATGCAAAGAAGCATATAAAATATGGTCAAAATAACCGCATGATAAATGAAATTAATACAAACACATAACTTGAAAAGATGAAGAAAGACACGAATTTAAATATGCCAATCCAAGATGCAATTTTACATTAAAGATGAACATGCCATAATGTGATGCTAAAGGATGCAACTAACATGAGCACAAACATGCACGTGAATACTTTTCCAAGTGGTACGTGGAATTGTATCCCAAGTACAGACCGCACTACCGTCCATTCGGAATCGGCTACGGAATTTACGTCTGGGTTTCCATCCGATATACCACAAGAAATAATGTCACAACATGGATGCATAAATTGTAATACATTAAGCCAAGACTAAGGTAGATGATGCAATTATATGGAATTTCATAATACATGCATGAATAAGGCAATGATGTACAAAAGAATCAGTGACATGACAAGAAGCGCGGCGAAGCATCGTGGTAAAGGATCTTATCCCCGTGAAACGGAGGGCCTTCAATCCGACTTACTAAGCCCATGCGCAATGAACACATAATATGCATAAAATAAAGGCATAATAACAAAGACAAGATATCGGACTTTGTATATCCGATTGAACACATCTCACGTCCAATCGAATATACGTCATCCGGCGCGGCGAAGCATCGTGGTAAGGATCTTATCCCCGTGAAACGGAGGGCCTTTAATCCGACTTACTAAGCCCATGCGCAATAAACACATAATATGCATAAATAAAGACAAAAGTAAACACAAAATACTCGGCGCGGCGAAGCATCGTGGTAAGGATCTTATCCCCGTGAAACGGAGGGCCTTTAATCCGACTTACTAAGCCCATGCGCAATGAACATATAATATGCATAAAATAAAGGCATAATAACAAGACAAGATATCGGACTTTGTATATCCGATTGAACACATCTCACGTCCAATCGAATATACGTCATCCGGCGCGGCGAAGCATCGTGGTAAGGATCTTATCCCCGTGAAACGGAGGGCCTTTAATCCGACTTACTAAGCCCATGCGCAATAAACACATAATATGCATAAATAAAGACAAAAGTAAACACAAAAATACTCGGCGCGGCGAAGCATCGTGGTAAAGGATCTTATCCCCGTCAAACGGAGGGCCTTTCATCCGACTTACTAAGCCCATGCGCTTTTCTCATCATTACATAAATAAATAACGTGCAGAAAATTAAATGGCGGAATAATTAAACAACTAACAAAATTAAACAAAAGAACATGCCGTTTACTCAAGTGGTACGTGGAGTTGTGGCCCGAGTACAGATCATACTACCGTCCATTCGGAATCGGCTATGAAATTTACGTCCGGGTTTCCATCCGATATACCTCAAGAGGCGACACGCCTTTCATTTTATCCAATGCCCACAACACACATCATATTTATAACACATACATATTTATCTACTCAAGGGCCGCAACATACATTTAAACATCATAATCATGCGAATAACGCTCAATGAATAGTAAAAACGAAACTGAAAACAAGTGTGAAAAATACCCTCAGGTCTAACCTTTTTTGCCGACTTTCGGGCTTGCGTTTCGCGGAGATCGGAAGGGTAAAGCTCCTCAACTTTTCTGGTTCACTGGTCTAGCGTCTTAACTCACTGTTTTGCTGTTTTGCTTGCTGTTTGGTCTCCGATTTGCTGCTGTTTTCGCTGTATTTCTGCTCACTGTTTCAGCTCACTGTTTTGGTGTTTTAGGCTACTGTTTTTGATGTTTTTAAAGGCTTTAAGTGCAGATTTTTTTGTGATATCTTAAGGATTAAAAGTGCAGTTTTTTATGCAGTTTTTTAGTGTTTTAGGGGCTGTTTTAGGGTGATTTTGCTGTTTGGGCGTGTAAAACAGTGCAGTTTTTTTTGTGTTCACTGCAGTGCGTTTTTTGTTGTAATTTTCAGTGATGGAGGGCTGCTGTATAGGGCTGGTTTCGGTGATGTGTGGGGGGTTTACGGAGGTGGTTTTCAGTGGTGGTTAGGGGCTGTATTGGTGGTTGTATTGGCTACAGAAATTCGGCTATGGAGGGGTGCAAGGGAGATGGTGTTCACGGCTAAGGAGGATGAGATGGAGAGAAAATTTTCTGTCTTGATTTCTTGCTTTGGCCGTGAGTCTTGGTGTGTTTCTAGGGCTTGGGCGTGACTTAGGTTGTGTGAAGGGAGAGAATGGCTTTGGTTAGGGGTTGTTTATATAGAGAAGGGTTAGGGCTTCACCTTGTCTCACAAGGAAGGGATTTGGTGCATTCAATAAGGATATGATTTAGTGCTAGGTAAGGAAAGCAATGGATTTGATTGGGGGACATGTCTTGGCTAGATTAGGAATACAATATATTTGATTGGTTAGGATTAGGCATTTAATTTGTTAGATTAGGAAGTCAATATTTAATTTTGTTGGTTTAGGAATCAAATATTTTAGATTGGTAATTATCTTATTAGATTAGGAATGTTATATTGATTAGCTTAAATTTTAGGATTGATTTAATTAGGTATATAATTATTAAATTAGGCATGTTTTAGTTTAATTGGTAATTGTTTATTTTATGTTTGGTATATGTTTATTTAATTATTAATTATTTAATTATTATTTTATTTAGTTAATGTTTTATTAATATTTATTTATTTAATTTGGGGGTATTTTAAGGGTGATGGGCGTGTGGGCCTTGGTGGGTGGGAGTGGGCTTGGCTAGGTGCATGTTAATTTAGTTAAGTGTTTGGGCTAAGTTTGTGTGGGCTAGGTGGGTGTGTAGGCTAAGTTCATGTGGACTAGGTGTGTGTGGGCCGGGTTTAGGTGTCTCGGGGCGAGCATAAATTTAAAACAGAAAACAAACGAGTTACTTGAAGCCAAACTAGTGAACTTAATCCGTCAATGAGTCAATTCTTGACTCTTCCCTTCCGATGTCCGTTTCCCGCGGTTTCCGTAACTTAAAAGGTAGTTGTCTCCAAATAAGACTCCTCATCGGGTTTCACATGCAAAAATGCAATGCCTACAACTAGTCTCCAGACTAATGTTTCATGAAAACCATTGGAATCATATATTCGTATAGAAACGACATTTACCGGCCTAAACGAGTTTACTCTCTGACCAAGTTAGTTGTAAACCTTGACCAGGAACAGTCTGATAATGACAACGTCATGAATACTACTCAATGTCAGTTGCGACGCTTTGCAACAATCCATGACTATCATTCTAAGGTCAATACGTCTTTAACCATATTCAAAGATAGATTTATTATAGAAACTGCATATATTATTCATATAATAATATTTTAACAGAAGTATTCAACAGAAATACAACGGGAATTGGCGCTCTGAGCACCAACCCCAACATTAACTCTCCAAGGGTTTTCTCTTGTTCATCATGTTGAAGTTCATGACGAACCCGCCCCAGCATTCGGGTAGAGACTGTAAGATCAAATCTATGGAAGTCTCGGCCTCATAGGTAATGTCCAGGTAACTCAGTAATCATCTGCGACACCTAGTGCTTGAAAGATATACCCTCTGACACACACGCGAGCGAAAGAGCTTCTTTTGCAATTCGTACTTCTAAGATATAAGAATAGATCTATGAAGATCATTTAATTTCAACATCATGGTGTAAGGATCTAACCCTTAGTTCTGACGACGAAATTAAGGAGTCATCGCAGCTAGCATAACAGATTGAGCACTAAAGTTATCATCACGATGAGTCTTCCAAATCTCATGGTCGACTATTTGCTCAACTCCGGGCTCGGGCCCGAGAGGTTTCTCTATTACATAGAGTAACTTCTCAGCTCCCAGGACTATCCTGAGATTCTTTTCCCAATTTGGAAAATTAAAGGCGTTGAAGACATTTTCACCCAGGATTATGTCCTTTGACGCTAATCTTTCAAGTCATCTTGATTGCTATAGTGCAACTATCCAATCAACGATTTCGGGTTTAATCAAATGTAATGATTACTATAGTCTAACTATATAACCAACTATAAATGATTGGTTAAATTCAAATGTATTGATTATTATAGTATAACTATATAACCAACTACAAATGAAGTAGTTTTAATACGGTCTAACTGTTTAATTAAAACAACAATTGAATATTAGTCTAACTAATATATGTATAATTAATGACGAAAAATAAAATGAGCGCGTATTGGCAAGTATCTAAACGAAATTGCAAATTTAATACTTGCCTCCCACTATTTTTCGGCGAGCCTCTAACCCTCTGTGGAGTACTCGGGAAACCTAGTTTCCTAATGGGCTAGAATCCCGTTAAATAACACACAACCTTGAATTTGGCCAACAAGTGTATGAAACTTAACTAGGTAGATCTCTAATCAATTGGATCTCATCCAATTCTTAGATCCAGTAGGTGGACCTCCAAGTCCGAAACATATATCCAATATATGTAAATATATCAATATATTTCCTAAATTTTTTCCTCTAAATCAAATAATCTTGGCTTTCACTCAACGAGCTTAATGATTCTAGTTGAGCACGACCCATTGACAGTGGGAAAGCTTCGTAATCGAAGTCGATGAACTAGAAGTGACATTGACTTTAGCCAACAAGTCACAACCGCCCAAGACATACGATATGGAACAAAGCTTACGCGATTCAAACACATTCGCGATGGACAAAGGTCTTGACTTTGGCCAACAAACCAATGCCAATCTTGGATCTTGAGAGAGAACCACTCAATGGAAGGAAAAACGCTTAATATTGTATTGAGGGTTTTTTTTTTGTGTAAATTGACAACCAAATTATTATCTTTGATTATGTCTCATCATACACCCTTAAACATGCATTATAAAAGCATAATAAGGCGCGATAAAATTTAATAATGATATGCAGATGAATATATAATCAATTGTTCCTATAACAAATCTCTCTCTTTCCTCTCTCCCGCTAGCACTATTCTTACTTCTACCCAATTACATAATACATTAAAGAACCTCATTTACATTAAGGGGAATTGATGAGAAGAGAAATACAAAGAGAATAGAGATAATAGGCTGGACACGCAGGTCCAATTTAATAAATAAGTACCATACTTACAACAATTTCCAAAATTGCCCTCACCCTTCTAATATACATCTGATATACATTATTCATACAATACATCCAAGTATTCACACAAAGCATGTTATCAATCAATCTAATCCAATTAATTAATCTTTGATTAATGACCATCCAATGTTCAAAGAACGATTTGATTTGCCCGAGTCAAACTCGTTTAAGAATAAATACTCAAAGTAAGTATTCTTGAATTATATCGAACTATAATTTTAAATCCAATTTAAATTGTATCCAATACTAATTCATATTTAATTCCAAATTGAACAATTACACTTTCAATATTGCCTTTAAGGACTTGGATTCCAAATCCAATCCAATTGGGTCTTATAGGCCCAATTAGCATCCAATATTTTTCAATTAAAGTCCAATGAGCTTTTAATTAATTCTTTAGGCATGTGCTTTGACCATTATGAATCAAACCCAAGATGTCAAGGGCCAAGTTAGGAATCACCATATGCCATAAAATCAATTTAGGCCCATTAAGCCCAATTAAATTATTAAAGGCCCAATGTCATATTTTTGACTTTATGGAAATGGTTTAGGCCCAAATATGATTCAAGACCAAAATTTGGCCCAACCAAGCCCATTAGCCCAATACAACAAATTAGATTAATATATCATCCAAATTACATATTATCCATTTCAAATGTAATTAACATAATTAATTAATTAATATAGTATTTCCAAAACACTAATTAATCTAATTAATCATGCTTAACATCTAATTCATGTCCAACACAAATTAATCAAAATCAATCTTTCCAACATACTTCATATCTCACGGCAATGGCAACAAAATAACATCCAATTTTATTTCAATCCAATTAAATCAACATTCAACATCTAAGATTCATTTCATCCCATTTAACATATCTAATTGTTAAAATTCAAAAATCACCATGAGCTACTCCTAGGGTGCATTCGGCCATGTATGATATTTTTGGGGTTTTTTTTTATTCTAATCAATTTATCACAAATCCAATTAATTAATTTAGGTAAAATCAAGCTCCAAACACAAAATCCCAAATTAAAGTCTATGAACCCTAGAATCCAAATCATGCTTAGATCTCGCTCTGATACCATTGTTAGTGTCCTAGACATGCAAATGATCTCTAATGAATTATTTGTGTGTGAATAATCTAAAGTAAGTTGCGGAAATTACTTACAAATATTGGTGGAAGTTCAAAACTTTTTCATGGATGTAGAAGCTCCAAGCCCTCTTTTAGTGTTTCCAACACTTGGGTGAGTCTCCATATCACCTTGTTTCACTCCTTAATGTGCTAGCATACTTGAATTTTGAAACAAAAATCCATGGGAGAGGAGAAGCTCATGTTTTTTGTGAGGAAGAAGAGAGAATAGTTTGTTGTGCATAGTAACCATATCATGCTTCCAAAGTTGACTTGTTAATTTATATTAAGTTTGTGTGTTGAATTGGTTTGAGTTTTTTAAAAGCAATCCAAGCTTTACACTCAACAAATCAAATCCAAAATCAAGTCTAACTACTTCCATCATTAGTCCAACAAATGATGTAAGTGAAGTCGGTCCCACCACTTTTAAATTCCAAATTTAAGTCGACTAACTCAACACGCAACTTCGCTCGGGCCCGAGTTCGTTTAATTCCGAATAAACGAATTTTCCGTTGCGACGTAATTAAATCTAATTTAAATAAATAATAATGCCTAGAAAAATTATTACGAAAGTCGCTTGCGAATTAATTCTAAATTAATTTGTTTGCCCGAATTAAAATCAAATTTTAATTCCGCTTTGAAATCTAATTTCATTTAATATATCTAATATATTATTTAATCGATTAATTCCAAATTAATCGCTCTCTCTTTTATTCGAATTTTATCCTAGATAAATTCTTGACGCAATTAATCCCAGATTAATTTTCTCTCTCATAATTATTCCCAGATTAATTATGTTCGATTCAAATGTCATCGGTGAATCTTTGGGAGGCGACCTAAGAGATCCATGGATATGTTGACAGTAAATCCGGTCATCGGACTATCAGAATACGTGTGTACTCAGTACCACGTTCTTATCGATTTACAAGACATGGTTGGCTTCTAGCAAAGCACCGTGCCTACCCAATTCTCCAGAAATATTCTTTTAAGAAATATATAATCTATATCAGGCGTAGTATACATAGTATTGCGTATTACGATCCATTATCGGATATCACATGCTAGGCCAGAGGCTGGAGTTGTGTCTGCCCCGTACGAAGCATATATCGGATCATTAGCAACTAGTCTCTTTATGATCGGAAAGTCATGACCTAGTCATACTTTCCCGATGGCTATAGCACTATAGAGTACCAGTTCTGTATCCCTGCGTGATCATCATCTCCATATGACTGAAGTGATACTTATATCTTGACATCACACCCAATACACTACGATTCTTAGTATACCCAGAAGAGGCGTACACATAACCTGTTAAAGCCGCGGACGACCAAAACCAAAGTATTCTGATTGTCGCAAGTATTAGCGATGCAAGTCTCAAGTTAAGACCATATACACCCACCCTGATTCGGATTCCCATAGACACATAGTCATACTACCAATGGGATTCCGAGGGGTTTATCCAGAGCGAAGCTGTTCCCATACCATCGATAAACAGAACCTCATATCACACTTGCATGAGTGTCCAATACCCAAATATATGAGAACTATGTCGTTAAGCTTCCATAACGCGCACAAGTGTAATACTAGCCTATTCTGCATTATCGATGTCCAGTCTCGATAATACTACAACTAGGGATATTTAATGATTAAACCTTACGTTGATTAATACTGTCTTATATCTTATTAATCTGGTACTAATCATATGGACTTTTATCATTTACATATCCAAGTAATCTAATTACAAATGATAAAAGAGCAATTTCCTTTGTCACATAGTTAATTTTGTACAAGAACATCATGTTCTTTACAAAATAGTGATGCTATGGGTCATAATTGTCCAACATTACATGCAATACTGTAATCCCCAAACTGAATGCATACAAACAATTAATCAAATTAAATTTAATAGCGAAAGCTAGATCCCATGAATATATTTCAGCTCACAGCTTTGGCACGATCTCGCATATGTATATTCATTAGGTAGACAACTCATTGTCAATCACTCAATAGTGACTCATGAGTTCCGGTCTTGGTCGTTTCTCGTTGTGACAGTTTTGGCATGTTCACAATGAGGCGTACCAAGGTTAAACTTGTCAATGATAAATTCAAGATACTTGCGTAGTCCTGACAGCTTTGGCACGTTCAGGATTTCCGTTTTCGCTTGAACTTATCTAGTATCACATATACATCCGATATGGATAAATTTCTATCAACTACACTCTCACTGCTTTGGCACGATCTTGGATGCAGCCATAGAACAGATATCCACAAACTGTATTGACAAGACGTACCAAGAAATATGCATCCAATACATATTACTTTTAAAACCTTATTAAAAAGGGATTTTCCGTAAAGATGAAACGTATTTAATTTGATCAAATTAATTTATTTTTCTTGACGGATATGCCTGAACTTAGAGAGTCTCACTAATGAAATATACCGTAGAGCACTAGGGAAACTTTTTTGAATAATATTGGTTATTTATAAATCGTTTAACAGTTAAATGAAAGATACATACATAAGGATCTTTTGGTCATTTTCTAATTAATGTGTATTTATATTTAATATATGATTTTATTAAATACACATTAATTAATTGTCAGATTATGATATTTGATATATATCATTAATATATTTATTTGTTGGAGTGAACACAGTGGAAGGGCGCGGTGGAAGGTGAAAATGGTTTTTAAACATTTTAAAAATTTTCTGAGCGAATTAATAAATATCAAAAAATTTTAATTCACCCAAATAAGTTTAAATATATTATTTATTAACATTTAATAACATAATATATTTCGAAACACGACAAAATTATTTTACAAAATTATTTTTCGACAAATACTACGCGTAACGGGCAAATGATCAAACTGGTTGACCATCAGCCGAGCCGGGCCAACCCGGACACTTGGGCAGTGTTCGGTTGGCCCTTGGGCTGCCTAAACAGTGCCCAGTTTACTGGTTTCATAGCCGGCACGCGGTGATCCCGTGTTGACGTGAATTTCACCATTTTCTCGCGTTTTCGCCCGGGAACAATTTCCGGAATTTATCCACACCCAATACACATCCAATATCATCCAAATATATATTTTTTCATGAAAATTATTCTATTTTAACACCCAAAATCAGATCTGATCCAGATTTTATTTTCTCCATTTTTCATGCCAAATTCAATTTATTCACAAAATTAATCCAATTAATTTACACCAAATTAAATCACCATAACATAATGCCTCAAAAACAATTCTAGGAAATATTAGAGTGGTAACATCACTCTAGAATGACAATTTTAATTTTGAGATTAATTCTCTAATTAATCTAACAACATATGCTTAATAAAGAAAACAATTAAGGTTTACTAAACAATCAACACAGAATTTGATCCATATACATATCCAAAATACATATAATTTTAAGACATGCAAAATACATATAAAAAAAAAAATATTTTTCATGCTTAGAACAAAAAACTAAGAAATTAGAAATCGGGAACTTTTATTACCTTAATTTCCAAGCTTCCAATTTCTTTGATTTCTTTTTCTTTGGTGTTAATTGAATTGTTTGAAACCTTAATCTCTCTTTTCTTTATTTTCTCAACACATGAGATGAGGCAAGACTTCACAAAATGAAACAAGTTTCATTTATATACATAAACCCTATATGGCTGAAAATTGGAGAAGCAATTTGGTCAAAAATTACTTTTTATTTGGCCCAATTATTTTGTCACAAGTTTAACCTTATCCAAATGTAATTATTTTGATTTTTGTTAATTAACATCCATGTGTTCAAATCACATGATTTGGCAAATCAAAATTTGACAAAAAATAAAGAATATTCAATGTAATATTCTTAATTAAAATAAATTAATTAACCAATTAATTAATTCATTTTATCATTAACAAAAAGACAAGATAAATACATGGAAAAATATTTCAAGAATATTCTTCCATTTTATTATTATTAATAATTAATTAACAATTAATTAATTAATAATAACAATAAAACAAGTGACAAAATTAAATAGGTTAAATAGGTTAACAAAAAGACGAGATAAATACAATAAAATATTTCACCGATGACGTATGACTCGAACATATTAATCTGGGATTAATTAGAAGAAAAAGAAAATTAATATAGGATTAATTACGGCGAGAATTTATCTGGGATAAAATTCATATAAAAGAGAGAAAACGATTAATTTGGAATTAATCGATAAAATAATATATTCGATATATTAAATGAAATTAGATTTCATAACGGAATTAAAATTGGATTTTAATTCGGGTGAACGAATTAATTTAGAATTAATTCGCTAGCGACTTTAATAGTAATTTTGCTAGGAATAATTATTTAATTAAACTTGATTTAATTACGTCGCAATGGAAAAACTCGTTAATTCAGAATTAACGAACCCGAGCCCAGAATGTGTTTGCGGGCCCATTCGGATTTTGAATCAAGTCCACAAGTCACATCACCAAGTCACTTTGATCAACTTTTTGGTGATGGAATTTGGTGGGTGGTTGATGGCTTGTTTTACACTCAAGTTGAGAGATGATTGACTTTTACCAAATATTATATATTTGGTATATCTTATTTGTTTTTTGAAAATAAAATATACACAAGTCAAGACATCACACTTATTCTCTCTCTCTCCGAACAGAATTCTCTTATCTTCCTTTTCTTCACATTGCCGTGAGTTACAAAGGGAAAATAGGAAATTTGTTGCAAATTTTCAAGAGCTAACACTTACAAGGATTCATACAAAGGTGATAGGGAAACATCCATTGAGTTTGGAATTCTAAAAGTTCAAGCTTGGAGCTCATCAACTTCATTTCTACAAAGAGAAGCTTGGAGCATTTCAAAGGGAAAAGTTTTTGTCATCAACACATCCTATAACTGTTCTTTGTAAGTATAATTCCACTATACTTCCTTTTAGTTTTCACACTTTTATCATGCTTGAAATGTTCTTGGGATGATCTTAGAGAACAACAATGGTATCCGAGCCTATTTTGAGCATGAAATTGAATTAGGGTTCTTAATCTAAAATTTAGGTATTTTTTTATTTGAGCATGATTTGATCAAATTATTTTTTTGAGTATGCTTAGATAATGTTAACTTAGAGTTGTGCATGATCAATTTGATGAAAAATTAATTGGATTAATTTTCCCCAAAAATTTAGGCTTGGCCGAATCTTGAAGTGCCCTAAAGTCATGGTAATTTTTGTTTTTTAAATCATTGGATGTGTTTAAAGTGCTTGGATATATTAGTTTGTGATTTAATTGGATTGAAATCAAAATTAATATAAAAAAATCTCTAATTGCCGTGACTTGGATAGCATGTTAATGACTTGAATTTGTTTCAATAATGTTGGACATGTATTGAAAATAATAATGCATGATTAATTAATTAAATTGATGTTTTGGAAATGTTAATTTAAATAATTAATTAATGCAGTACACTTTAATTAATTAAATCATGATATTTGGAATATTAGAATTTAATTAGTTAGGCTTAATTTGGAATTGGGCTAAAAGTTGTTGTATTTTGCTCTAATGGGCTTGGTTGGGCCAAGTTGGTTTAGGACAATTGGATTGTATCCAAATTGGGCCTAAATCATTCCATTAAGTCCAAATATAATATATGGGCCTTTAAATATTTAATTGGGCCTAATGAGCCAAAATTGATTTTATGGCAAATAAGGTGATTCCTTACTTGGGCCTTGGTATTTGGTTTGACCCATATTGACCAAAGCCCATGCCTTAATAAATTAATTGAAAGCCCATTGGACTTTAATTAATAAACATTGGATGTTAATTAGGCTTTGAGACCCATTAAGATTAGATTTAGAATCTAAGTCATAAAAGCGCATTAAAAATGTAATTATTTAATTTGGAATTAAATATAGAATTAATATTGAATATAAATTAAATTGGATTTAAAATTGTAGTTCGATATAATTCAAGAATTCGTACTTTGTGTACTTATTCTTAAACGAGTTGGACTCGCGCAAATCAAATCGTTGTTTGAACATTGGATGATCATTTTATTCAAAGATTAATTAATTGGATTAGATTGATTGAATAACATGTTTTGTGTGAATACATGGATGTGTTGTATGAATAATGTATATCAGATAGATATTAGATGGGTGAGGGCAATTTTGGAAATTGTTGTAATAAATTTAGAATTTATTAAATTTGACATGTGTGTCCAGCCTTTATCTCTCGATTCTTTGTAATTCTCTTCTCACTAATTCCCCTCAATGTAATGAGGTTTCTTTGATGTATTATGTAATTGGGTAGAAGTTAGAATAGTGCTAGCCGGGGAGAGGAAAGTGAGTGATTTGTTCTAAGAACAATTTGTGAGATATTCATCTGCATATCATTATTAATTTATTTACCGCGCCTTATTATGCTTTTAGAATGCATGCTTAAGGGTGTATGATGAGACCTAATCAAAGATAATTAATTGGTTGCCAATTTCGCGAAAAACCCTCAACAAATATTAAGTGTTTTCCTTCAATTGAATGATTCATTCTCAAGATCCAAGATTGGCACTGGTTTGTTGGCCAAAGTCAAGACTTTTTTCCATCGCGGATGTGTTTGAATCATGAAGGCTTTGTTCTATATCGTATGTCTTGCCCAAGTTGTGATTTGTTGGCCAAAGTCAAGATCAATTCTTGTTCATCGACATCGATTACGAAGCTTTCCAAGGTAAAATGGGTCCCGCTTAACTGGAATCATTAAGCTTGTTGAGCCAAATCCAAGACTTAGTTGATTCAGAGGAAAAAGGTTAGGAAAATATATTGAATATATTCGCATATATATTGTATATATGTTTCGGACTTGGAGGTCCACCTACCGGATCTGGGAATTAGATGAGATCCAATTGATCTTAGAGATCTACCTAGTTAAATATCATACAGCTTGTTGGCCAAAGTCAAGGTTGTGTGTTATTTAAAGGGATCCTAGCCCACTAGGAAACTGGGTTTCCCGAGTACTCAACAGAGGGTTAGAGGCTTGCCGAAAAATAGTGGGAGGCCAGTATTGGATTTGCAATTTCGTTCAAATACTTGGCATTGCGCGCTTTCAAATTATTTCATCAATTATATATATTTATTAGTTGGACAAATGTTTTATTATTTTTCTTGTAATAATTGGACTGTACCCAAATATCGTTAATTGAATAGTTTGACTATTGCAATTAAGATGGCTGGAAAGATCGGAGTTAGAGACATTATCATGGGCGAAAATGTCTTTAATGGCGTGAACTTTCCTGATTGGGATATGAACATCAGGATTGTCCTGGAGGCTGAGAGGATGCTCTATACGATAGAGACCCCTCGGGCCTAAGCCCGGAAATGAGCAGTCGCTTGAGCTTGAGCTTTGGAAGTCTCATAGCGATGAAAACTCAACTGCTCGGTCTGTCATGCTCGCTGCGATGACCCTTCAATTTCGTCGCCAAAACAAGGGATTGGATCCCTATACAATGATGGCAAAATTGAAGGACCATCATCGATATAACCTTAGATCGCAAAGGTATGAATTGCAGAAAAAGCTCTTTCGCTCACGAATGTCAGAGTATGTCTGTTGAGCACCATGTGTCACAGATGATTGCTGACATTGAACAGCTATGTCAGCTAGGCATAACCTTTGAGGCTGAGACTTCTATAGATTTGATCTTGCAGTCTCTTCCTGATAGCTGGAGCGGGTTCATCATGAACTACAATATGATGAACCAAGACCATACCCTTGGAGAGCTGATGGCAATGCTGCGTGAAGCAGAAAAAGAGCTGTTGAAGGGCAAAAAGCGTGAGGTGCACTTCGCTTCAACATCTCAGTCTTCGAGGGCTTGGCCCAAGGCGACTGGAGGTGTAAAGAAAAAAAAGAAGAAGAAGAAGAAGGGCAATGCCAAATCGTCAAAGTCTTCTAGGAAGGCCAAGGACAAATCCCAAGATGTATGCCTGCAGTGTGGCAAACGGGGTCACTGGAAGCGTGACTGCCGTGAGTACAAGGCGCACATGAAGGAAATCAAAGCGGGCAAGACACCGGCTTCAGGTATGTTTGTTTGTTATAGAAATAAACATGTCTACTTCTAATTTTAAAAATTGGATTTTTGATTCTAGTTGTGGTACTCATATATGTACTGATGTGCAGGATCTGCGGATTAGCAGGAGACTGGCCTCAGGAGTGATTGACCTTCGCGTTGGAAATGGGACTCGAGTAGCCGTTTTGGCCGTTGGGACTTATATTTTGGAACTGCCCTCGGGGCATGTACTTAATCTTTCAGACTGTTATTATGTACCTAGTTTGACTAGGAATATTATATCTATATCTTTATTGGCCCTATTTGGCTATACTTTTGTTTTTAGAAACACTTGGTGTTTTATGTATAAAAATGATATGGAGATATGCAGTGCTGATGTGAATAATGGTCTTTATATTTTGAATATAAATCAATCTCAAACATATAATGCAACAAACAAAAGGCTTAAATTAAGTAACAAATATGAAACTTATATGTGGCATTGTCGTCTGAGACACATTAACAAGACTCGCATATCCACACTTTCGAAGAGTGGGTACTTGGACGGATTTGATCCAAATTCATATGACGTCTGTGAATCTTGTTTATTATGCAAAATGCTTAAAACACCTTTTAGCGGTAAATGTGTACGTGCTACCGAACTGTTAGCCCTCGTTCATATTGACGTATGTGGCCCATGTCTAGCCAGGCTAGATGTGGATATGAATACTTCGTAACCTTTACGGATGATGCATCGCGTTATGGTTATGTGTATCTTATGAGACACAAGTCGGAAACCTTTGAGAAATTCAAAGAGTTTCGACACGAAGTAGATAAACAGACCGGCAAAAGTATTAAAATATTATGGTCGGACCGTGGTGGAGAATACTTAAGCAATGAGTTTCTTGATTACTTGAAAGAGTATGATATTCTTTCACAATGGACTCCTCCCGGAACACCACAATTAAACGGTGTGTCCGAACGGAGAAACCGAACTTTGTTTGACATGGTAAGGTCAATGATGAGTCGCACAGAGCTACATATTTCCTTCGGGGGATATGCATTGAACAATGCAATACTTATTTTGAATAAGGTTCCATCGAATTCTGTTCAACAGACTTCGTATGAGATATGGACAGGAAAGAAACCGGGTTTCTCATTCCTGAAGAATTGGGGTTGCTGGGCATACGTCAAACGTTTGGAAGGTACCAAACTTGAACCCAAATCGGATAAATGCCTATTTGTAGGATATCCTAGGGAAAGAAAAGGATATTACCTCTATCACCGACAAGAGAACAAAGTATTTGTTGCTCTACATGCGGTTTTCCTTGAGAAGGAATTCCTAAATGCAGTGGTTAGTGGGAGGAAAGTAGAACTCGATGAAAATCGGAGTGATACTGTTCCTGGCACAGAATCCTTAACGGAACATGAACAGTTCATCATGGATGAGATTGTACCACAATCTTCGAATACACAAGAACCGCGTAGGTCAGAGAGAGTCAGAAAACAACCCTAGAGGTATTGGTTTCTGATCTCACCTCATGTGGATATTAATCTTATTGAGGAAGATGAACCAACTACGTATGAGGAAGAGATACAAGGTATCGACTCTGGTTTATGGCAAGATGCCATGAAGTCCGAAATGGATTCCATGTACACCAACCAAGTTTGGACTCTGGTTGATGCACCAGAAGGCGTAAAGCCTATTGGTTGCAAATGGGTCTTCAAGAAGAAGACCGACATGGATGGAAACATACAAACGTACAAAGCTAGGCTTGTAGCGAAAGGGTATCGTCAACGACATGATGTCGATTACGACGAAACGTTTTCACCCGTTGCCATGATTAAATCCATTCAGATTGTGCTTGCTATTGCTGCATATTTCGATTACGAGATATGGCAGATGGACGTCAAAACCGCTTTCCTTAACAAAAACCTTTTAGAGGATGTTTATATGCAACAGCCTGACGATTTTATCGTACCTAAACATGGAGACAAAGTTTGCAAGTTAAATCGATCCATTTATGGATTGAAGTAAGCATCGAGTTCTTGGAACCAACGTTTTGATGAGATCATAAAAGAATATGATTTCGTTCAAAACGATGATGATCCTTGTGTATATAAGAAGGTTAGTGGGAGCGCACTGACATTCATTGTCTTTTATGTCGATGATGTATTGCTTATAGGCAATGACATTCTCATGCTACAATCGGTGAAAGCTTGGCTTTCATTAAAATTCTCCATGAAGGATCTGGGAGAAACAGCCTTTATTCTAGGAATAAAGATCTACCGGGATAGATCTAGAAAGCTGCTTGGACTCTCCCAGAGCACGTACATTGACAAAGTGTTGAGGAGATTCAACATGGAACAGTCTAAGAGGGAACTATTGCCAGTGTCACTCTATCTAAGGACATGTGTCCTAAAACTCAAGATGAGAGAGACAACAGGACTCGGATCCCGTTCACTTCGGCAGTCGGATCGATCATGTATGCCATGATATGTACGTGACCTGATGTCTCGTATGCTTTGAGCATGTGTAGTCGCTATCAGGCCGATCCAGGTGATGGTCACTAGATGGCGGTTAAGAATATCCTTAAGTATCTTAGAAGAACTAAGGATGCTTTCTTAATCTATGGAGATTGAGAACTTGAGGTAACTGGGTTTACCGATGCAAGTTTCCAAACCGATAAAGACGACTGTAAGTCGCAATCCGGGTACATATTTTGTTTGAACAACGGAGCAGTAAGCTGGAAATCTTCCAAGCAAGAGACTGTTGTCGAATCAACAACAGAAGCGGAGTATATTGCTGCAGCTGAAGCAGCAAAAGAGGCAGTTTGGATCCGTAAATTCCTAATTGGATTAGGAGTATTTCCGTTAGCAGCTGAGCCTGTTCCATTGTATTGTGACAATAACGGGGCTATAGCGCAGGCTAAGGAACTACGGTCTCAACAATGATCCAAGCATGTTCTTCGACGTTTCTATCTGATTCGTGAGATCATACATCGTGGCGATGTGAAGATCGAGAAGGTCGCATAAGAGGACAACATTGCAGATCCGCTGACGAAAGCTATTCCTCGGTAAAAGTTTGAGCGACATGTACATAGTTCATATGTTAGATGCTTGAGTGACTAGCTATAGGCCAAGTGGGAGATTGTTGGACAATTATGACCCATATCGTCACTAATTGTAAAAGACATTGTGGTTTTTGTACAAATTAACTATGTGACAATGAAAATTGCATTTTATCATTTTGTAATTAGATTACTTGTATATATAAATGATAAAAGTCCTTATGATTAGTTCCGTATTATAAGATATGAGACAATATCAATCCACAAAGGTTTAATCATTAAATATCCCTAGTCGTAGTATTATCGAGACTGGACATCGATAATGCAGAATAGACTAGTATTGCACTTGTGCGTGTTATGGAAGCGTAACAACATAGTTCTCATATATTTAAGTATTGGATACTTATGCAAGTGAGATAGGAGGTTGTGTTTACCGATGGTACAAAAACAGCTTCGCTCTAGATAGACCCCTTGGAATCCCATTGGTAGTATGACTATGTGTCTACAGGAATTCGCTTCAGTGTAGGTGTATTTGGTCTTAACTTGAGACTTGCATCGCTAGTACTTGCGACAATCAATACGCTTTGGTTTTGGTCATCTGGGACTTTAACAGGTTCTGTGTACGCCTCTTCTGGGTTTATTGAGAATCGTAGTGTATTCGGTGTGATGTCAAGACAGAAGTATCACTCAGTCATATGGAGATGATGATCAAGCAGGGATACAGAACCGGTTCTCTATTATGTTGCAACTACCGGGATAATATGACAAGGTCATGATTATCCGATTATAGAGACTAGTTGCTTGTGATCCGATATATGCTTCGTACGGGGCAGACACTATTCCAGCCCCAGGCCTTGCATGTGACATCAGATACTGGATCGCAATACGCAATACTACGTATACTACGCTTGTTATAGATTATATATATTCCCTAAATAATATTTCTGGAGAATTGGGTAAGCACGACGCTTTGCTAGAAGCCAACCATGTCTCGTAAATCGGTAAAAACGTGGTACGAGGTACGCACGTGTTCGGATAGTCCGACGACCGGATTTACTGCCAACATATTCAGGGATATCATGGGTCGCTTCCTGAAAGTTCACCGATGACGTATGACTCGAACATAATTAATCTGAGATTAATTAGAATAGAGTGAAAATTAATCTAAGATTAATTACGACGAGAATTTATCTGGGATAAAATTCATATATAAGAGAGAAAACGATTAATTTGGAATTAATCGATAAAATAATATATTCGATATATTAAATGAAATTAGATTTCATAACGAAATTAAAATTGGATTTTAATTCGGGCGAACGAATTAATTTGCGAGCGACTTTAATAGTAATTTTGCTAGGCATAATTATTTAATTAAATTGGATTTAATTACGTCGCAACGGAAAAACTCGTTAATTCGGAGTTAACGAACCCGAGCCCGGAATGTGTTTGGGGGCCGACTCGAATTTTGAATCAAGTAGGGCCCACAAGTCACATCACAAGTCTCATCACCTAGTCACTTTGATCAACGTTTTGGTGATGGAATTTGGTGGGTGGTTGATGGCTTGTTTTACACTCAAGTTGAGAGATGATTGACTTTTACCAAATATTAGATATTTGGTTTATCTTATTTGTTTTTTGAAAATAAAATATACACAAGTCGACATCACACTTCTTCTCTCTTTATCCCAACCGAATTCTCTCATCTTCCTTTTCTTCATATTGCCGTGAGTTACAAAGGGAAAATAGGAAATTTGTTGCAAATTTTCAAGAGCTAGCACTTACAAGGATTCATACAAAGGTAATAGGGAAACATCCATTGAGTTTGGAATTCTAGAAGTTCAAGCATGGAGCTCATCAACTTCATTTCTACAAAGAGAAGCTTGGAGCATTTCAAAGGGAAAAGTTTTTGTTATCAACACATCCTATAACCGTTCTTTGTAAGTATAATTCCGCTATACTTCCTTTTAGTATTCACAATTTTATCATGCTTGAAATTTTCTTGGGATGATCTTAGAGAACAACACATCTGTCATAGGTTATCCGAATTATTCCGAAGATATAGATTAAATGTCAAATCTCCGCTATAAATAATTCATGTGTCGCGACATAATTATGATTCTTCAATAAATATTCGGAACTCTTTTCCGAATCATACATCGGCCAAGGATTTCAAAGAATCACAAATTGGACACATAAATCTCGTACACGGGACTGACAGATCCTCTCTGGATATATCACAAGATATCGTGAATATCAGTCCATACCCAATGAACAGGCGGAGGCCTGATCTTAAAATATCGTTGACGTGACTATCATCAACGTATGGAGGATATCTCACATATCCACAGTGGTATCACAAGTCAAATGAGCTAATATGCTATTCGACTCGTAAAGATTCCTATTGACGTTGGTGTACCATCTATCACGAATCTTCTAATGAGTCGTTCAGTAATTATCCAATAAATACCTATGTGTCTATATGAGTCTCCCAAGACTCAAGGTTTACTGAGACAAACCATTAGAACAATTCTAATATACGACACGTACCGATCTCATGGGTTTACTATCTAACCAAATATATAAACCTTGACTAGGAACAATTTAAGAATGAATTGTATTGTGCATTTCTCAGTAACAATTACGTTTTTACAATTATGTCACAACTATTCATTCTACGGTCATTTACGTTTTTATCATAAATAAGATTATATTGATGAAAATTACTTAATTTTATTCATAATAAAATATAATGTACATCGTATTTACAATAAATACAACAAAATTTGGCGTGCCGAGCACTTACTCTAACATTTTCTCACTTGCTCCAGTGCCAAATTTGATGGTATCTAATACCCATCGCCTCTACATGTCTATCATATAGTCTCGGAGGCAAGGCCTTCGTAAGCGGATCTACTATGTTGTCCTTTCCAGATATCTTGCATATGGCAACATCTCCTCGAGTGATGATCTCACGAATAATATGGTACTTTCTTTCCACATGTTTTGATTTCCGATGCGCTCTATGTTCTTTTGCTTGTGCAACGGCACCACTATTATCACATAACAACGGGATCGAATCCTCGATGCTTGGGACAACTCCCAATTCAGTGATAAATTTTCTAATCCATACAGCTTCCTTTGCAGCATCTGATGTCGTAATATATTCCGCCTCAGTGGTGGAATCAACTGTTGATCATTGTTTGGAACATTTCCAACTAATTGCAGCATTATTAAGAGTAAATACAAAACCTAAGGTAGACTTTCTATCATCAGGATCTGACTGAAAGTCAGAATCTATATATCCTCTTATCTGTAAATCACATTCTCCATAAATAAGAAACTTATCCTTAGTACATTTCAGATACTTTAGGATATGTTTAATGGTCATCCAATGGTCGTTACCTAGATTTGACTGATATCTGCTAGTAACGCTTACTGCATGGCTAATATCAGGTCTCGTACATAATATGACATACATGATGCTTCTTAAACATGATGCATAAGGTTGACTAAACATTCTAGCTTTATCATCTTCAGTCTGAGGACATATCTTCTTCAAAAGATGAATGCCATGTCGAAAATGTATATTAGCAACTTTACAATTGTTAAAGTTACACCTTTGTAGGATCTTATCTATGTACGAAGATTGAGATAACCCAATCAGCTTAATTTCTCTATCTCTATAGAGTTTTATACCAAGTACATATAAAGTTTCACCCGAGTCTTTCATGGAGAAGTTTTTACAGAGATGTGCTTTAACACCCTGCATCATTTCCAATGATCAGGATGTCGTCAACATAAAGCACTCAGAACACAATCATACTCCCACTAACCTTCTTATAAATACAAGGTTCTTCTTCATTTTTGAGAAAACCAGACAATTTGAATACCTCATCAAAACGAAGATTCCAACTCCGTGAAGTTTGTTTAAGCCCATAAATGGACTTCTTAAGCTTACATACCATGCCAGAATTTTGGCTGGAGACAAAACCCTCCGGATGTTCCATATAGATTTATTCATCATGAAATCCATTAAGAAAATCTGTTTTAATATCCATTTGCCAAATATCATAATCATGGTAAGCAGCAATAGCCAACAAAATCCTAATAGACTTTAGCATCGCTACTGGTGAAAAGGTTTCATCATAGTCTACACCTGGCCTTTGAGTGTAACCTTTAGCAACCAGTCGGGCTTTGAAGGTTTCAACATTCCCATCAGGTCTACGCTTCATTTTGTAAACTCATTTACAACCTACGGGAACAATTCCCTCAGGAAGCGAAACCAAGTCCCATACTTGATTCGGATGCATAGAGTATATTTCAGAATTCATGGCTTCCTTCCATTTAGCGGAATCAATGTCTAACATTGCTTCTCTGTAGGTATATGGATCAGTCTCCTCAACAAGGAGCACATCGAGACTCTTGTCCTTTATCAAATACAAGCACTCAGGAGGCCTCGATATCCTAGCAGACCTACGGAGAGTGGAACTAGAAGGTTTTGTTTCTGTCTGAACTTCTGATTCCTATATTGGTCTGTCATCTATAGGTTTGACTTCATCAAGCTCAATCATTCTATGATTACCACATTTTGCCAAAAATTATTCTTCAAGAAATCTGGCAAAACGAGCTACGAACATATTTCGATGCTCGGGTTCATAGAATTGATATCCTTTGGAGTTCGAATGATATCCAACAAACCTAACATTTCGCCCTCGAGACAAAAATTTATCCTGCTGCGTCACCTTGATGTATGCAAGACAGCCCCAAACCCTAATATAATTAAGGTTTGGTTTCCTACCAACCCATATCTCATATGGAGTAGTGTGAACAACTTTAGAAGGAACCTTATTCAACAGATGTGCAGCAGTAAAAAGAGCATACCCTCATAAAAAGTAAGGTAGATCTGTAAAACTCAACATAGATCGGATCATATCTAATAAAGTCCGCTTTCTCCTTTCAGACACTTCATTGTGTTGTGGATTACCCGGAGAAGTATATTGAGTGAGAATCTCATTCTCTTTAAGATACTCGGTAAATTCACTACTCATATATTCACCGCCTCGATCTGATCGAAGGCATTTGATGAATTTACCAGTTTGTTTTTCTAGTTCGTTTCAAAATTCTTTGAACTTTTCAAAGGTTTCTGATTTATGTTTCATCAAATAAACATAATCATACCGGGACAAATCATCGATAAATGTTACGAAGTAAGAAAAACCATTATGAGCAGTTTGACTTATAGGACCATATACATCACTATATACGAGCTCCAATAAGTCAGTGGCCCGTTTTCCAACACTAGTAAATGGGGCTTTGGTGTAACATCCCGCCTAAGCCATGATGCTATCGGTAGGAGACAGGCCAATCCTGCCTCCATAAGCCTCTGATTCTGCTGAAATTTCGACATAACCTCTACTAAAAGTCATGCAACCTGAATCAAAGTCCAGCACTTCCATACAACCTATAGGGCCCAACGCACAATATAACACTAAAATAATCAACTCAAGACACAATACAACTAGGCTCCATGCCCGGAAAATGCGTATAAACAAAAAACTTTTACAACTATACTTATACAACTCGAACTTTTACTACTAGACTTGTACAAACGACTCGACTCTCATCATATGCCCAAGACATGGTGACTGGTTGACTGCAACGCTGCTATCCGGCTCTTCCAGCTCTGGTGTCTGTGGTCGACCGATCAGGTCACCAACCTGCAAAACTCAAATGCTGTTGGGTAGTGAATCATAAGACTCAGTAAGTAATTATGCTCCTACCTTGAGCGACAAACATACAAAGTCTGTTTCTTAATCCATTAATAACCTAAACTGTCTATGTAATCACACATAATTACCAATTCTGAGTTAACTGTAAAACTCTTATCTATGTTCAATCATTACCACTTTGTTACTAATTTCCTTTTCTGAACCACACACACAATTATATCTTGTTTCCTTCTTATACTTTAAACATCTATAATATAGTCATTAAATTCCATAATTCCATCTATTGTGTCAAGTCCCATTACGTTTCCGTTACTGTGTCAAGTCTCATTACGTTTCCGCTGTGTTACTCTGATATCTTACCACTTTTCTATATTCTTATTTCTTATCTAGTTTCAGCATTTATTATAACTTCTTACTCTTACTTTCTTTGAAATATCATCAAATCGGAAAAATAAATATCAGTGTTCTAAAACGCGCCGCCTAGGCGCGCCTAGGCGGCGCGTTTTCGCTCGTCGCGGTTCAACCGTGGCGATTATCACCCAATCGGTGGTGTTAGGCGCGCAGCTGGATGGTCGGCGTAAAATCGGCGCCTAAGTGCCGATTTTGCCGCCACTCGGCCGCGTAGGCGCCGACAATCGGCCATGACTCGGTCTCGTCTCTGCTTTTTTTTTCCTCTCTCGCTCCAAGACGAAAAAAATGATGAAAGAACTGATTTTTTTAATTTTTTTTTTATGTCACCTCTAAATAGAAGATGAAGAAATAAAGAATAAGAAATCGCCGCCATTGTCGTCACCAAAATTGAAGAAGAAGATGAAGAAATTAAGAAGAAGAAAAAATTGATCCCGTGAGATTTTTTGTGATGAAGAAAAAATGATTAGGTGATGAAGAGGAGAAGAAGAAGAAAATAAGAAAAAGAAAAGAGGAAGAAGAAATGTAGACGATCTGACGAAGAAATTGAGAAGAAAAGAAGAAGAAATGAAGATGAAGAAATGAAGATGAAGAAATTAAGAAGAAGAAGAGAAAAAGACTCGTTGCATTATAATAATTTTTAAATGACAGCCATCCTTATCACAACTCTGTATTATTTTTTATTAAAAAATTAATAATTTTGAAATGACAGCGATCCTTATCACAATAGCCTCTTTATTTATTTTAATTAAAAATTATTAATTTTTTAAATGAATGGTGTAAAGCTACTTAACACTTATTGTGAAGTGTGATGAAATTTAAATAATCTTTTGTATTTGTTGTAGGAAATCAATTTTTGTTGTTGGATTTTGTGATTTTGTCAAATTCTGTAAGAAATCCTCTTGTATCAAATTGTATTATAAAAATAATGAAAGTATTATTACTATAATCATATATATACAAAAAATAATAATAATAATTATAACATACTAATTACAAAAATTAATTTATTAATTTAAAAAAATAATAAATGGATGATCATTTGATCAAATTAATAGTGGATGATCTTATTAATAGTGGTAAGATTCTGATCATTACTATAATCATATCTATGATATTTAAAAAATAGTGGATGATATCAAATTAATTTATTATTAACAATAAAATTATTTATTATTTAAATAAAAAATATATTACAAAAATTATTAAATATTTATAATAAATTTATTATTAATCAATAATCATTATTTTATCAAGTTACAAAAATCATTAATTTTTTTTAATCGAATTTATATGATTTGGATTATTTATGATGTTGTAAAATATTAGATTTTAACTGTTTGCCGACTAATTGTCTAGGCCCCGACTAGGCGCCCTAGGCGCTAGGCGCTGGGTCGCCGCCCGACTAGCGCCTAGCGCGTTTTAGAACACTGATAAATATTCTTTCTATCAAACATCTAACACACTATCTTCGATCATAAATACATTATAATATCATGCTCAATCATCCACAAGAGTTCCTCCTTATGTAAACATACAACTGATATAGATGTCATTCATAAATACATACCAATCTAATAATGCTATCATGCATTTGTATCAACTATATACATCTTAGATGATTCCTAGGATGTATGATTAATAGGCATAACTTGTAAACTACTTCCTACTTTAACATGTCATACTATTTAGATAATACTTCCTGAAACCCTTTTTTCTGAAAAACTGCTTTCTGAAAACTCTTTTCTGAAACTCTGTTTGAAGGTCTCTTAATAAAACTTATTTTTCTGAAAACATACTTAAAATCTCTGGTTTCTGGAAACTGTTTCTAAAATCTGTTTTCTGAAAACTGTTTTCAGAAATCTGATTTCTAAAACTATATACTAAAAATCTGAAATCTGTATACTGAAAATATGAAAACTGAAAACTGCTCTACGTCCAGGACCATAACTCAACTGGACGCGTCCGGGAATACTCAACCGGGTCTCTGAAACCAATGGTATCTCTATGTCCAGGACCATAACTCAACTGGACATCTCTCTACACCCATGTTTATAACTCTACTGGGTGTGCTCTATGCCCAGGACCATAACTCAACTGGGCGTGTCACACCACAAACTAGCACTGGGAGTGCGGATCAATACTACAGCTCAAGCTCTGAAAACCAGGATTTCGAGGATCTGTCAACCCTAGTCCTGCTCAACGTGTGCACACGGACCCAATCCGTCAATTCCATCTCTGTAATAGTTACATACTGGGGTGAGTTTTTACCTCATGCCCCGAAAAACATAAAACCATGTTCTGTTTCTCAAAACTGTAAAAGCATTTTCTGAAACACATTTCTTTCAAAAACATTTGAAACTATACTTTAAAACACTTTGAATTTCAAAAACATTCTTAACTTTAACTCTACTTCTGAAAATCATAACATACAAATATGCATATTCATTTCCCATGCTTCCTCCTACCTTAACTATGCTTCCCTATATACTTATCTTTAGGTTGTCATGTGATTACATGCAAATGTTCATGCATATCTATAAATTAATGACATATATATATATTCCATTCTTTACATGCTTTTATCTTAAATTAATTCACATTCTATTTGCTTATACTATTCTCAATATACTTTATATATACATCTCATTCATGAAGCAATTAAAGAAGTACAAAATTTTAAAAAGAAGAATAATAGAGAACACAGTTGACAATCAATACAGACTGACATTATAGCTCCAATTAGCTGAATGAATCATAAAATCATACCATTTATTCATCAACAGTTCCACACTGAATACCAAACAAACTTACTAAATCAGAAGCCAACACCCATCCCTGTTCTAGAAATAAATAATCAAATCCATCCACTAGAGATCCATCCCATTATGACCAAAGAATAAAACTATTGGGACAAACCCAATTACTCATCAACATTCCCATGCTTTACATACAAAGAATATATTCTAGCAAGTAATTCAAGTGATGTAATAGGATTCTTTCTTAATCTGAGCTCTTGAGATCATGTAAACTCTTATGCCATGTTTACATTAAAAATAGTGTATATTAAAATCATGAGAGGTTCAGAGGATCCTGATCCACTATGAGTCAAACTAACAACAGAAAGACCTTTAATCATCCAATTAGCCAACACAAATCAAACAATTATTACAATTTATTCCCATTTCTAGACCGCAATTCCCGTCATATTTAATCAAACTGAAGCTAATTGATCTACATTAAACCATCAAATTTAATACAAGCATTCAAAATGCAACCCATTGGCCATTTCACAATTACGAAGCCGATTGATTAGACCAACTAAAGAAAATCATACAATTGAAAAAAATCCATTCACTATCATATTAAAATTAAAACAAGCAAAATTTAAACATGAGCAGTGGCTAAATCTCAAAAAAAAAAAAAACAAATAAAAACAAACGAACCCGATCAACATCAACATGAACACCTGTAATTCTCAAGCTCTCGACCTCTCTCATAAACACACCATTATCACCACCACATAAGCATTAATCTCATGCTTATAACTTTACTAAAAACACAAAGAAAATAATTCCCTCTACAACACCCAAAATTACCCCAAATTTTCTAGGGTTCTGCCAAATTTTTTCCAATTCTTATTTTTTCTTTGTTCTTAAAAAAAATCTCTTCCATAATCATCTTAAATATCAATCCTAGGTTGCTTTTAACACTTTCTAACTCATTATTTTGCCCAAATTCGAAATTCATCCTAGAACCCATATAACAAATTCAATCAAATTCAAGGAAATCAAAGACATAGTGTACTTACTTATTGTCATCCCTGACTGAAATCAGAAACCAATTGCAGAAGCCCTCTTCTTCTTCCCTGCACCGCCTCTCTCTCTCTTATCTCTGTCTCTTTCACGCACTGGTTCTGCTCTCTCTCGGCTCCCCCTCTTTCTCAGCTTCTCACTCTCGGCTCACTTCTTCTCTCTTTCTTCTTCGTCATTCACGGTCTCTCTCTGCTATCTCTCTCGAATTTTCTTCTTCATTTCTCTTCTATTTTCTGTTTTCTTCACTTGTGAACTGTGTGTGTGTGTTATATGTAATTATGTATAATACGTGTGGTGTGTGTGCATATTAGAAGTGTGTGTATTATATATATATATATATATATATAATAAAGGAGAATGGTGTTTGAGGAAAGAGAGTGTATCAAACGGCTCTCTTTATGTGGCTTAATTGACGGCTCAGATCATTTCATTGGTAATTGGAGGAAAAAGAGTGAATTGATTGATGGAAATGGTCAAATTTTTTCAAATTTTCAAATTAAAAAATATAAAGTTAAAGTAAAATTATTTAATTCTGTAACACCGTGCCGTAGGCACGGCCAAATACTGTAACACCGTGGCGTAGGCACGACATCATTTAATTAAAAAATAAAATCATTTAATTCTGCAACACCGTGCCGTAGGCACGGGCCAAATACTATAACATCGTGCCGTAGGCACGGGCAAAAACTAGTATATATATAATACATAATGTGTTCTAGAAATTTCTAGGGTTTATTTATTCAATTTATTAAATTCCAATTTTACCCTTTCTAGTTAATTCCATATTATTCTACAACTTATCTCTTAAAAAAAAGTTCTCATTTATAATAACAATTGATCTCACGTTAGACGCGGCTACAAAAGCCAAAATAAATTTACGCAATCTCGTTAAAATAATCCGGGTCGTTACATTTGGTCATTTTGCCCTGAATACAAGATTCACAAGTTGGAAAAGATTGTATGGTTAGATTCTCAATCAAACCATTCTTAACCAACTGGGTTAGGCGTCGTACACCTATATGACCTAACCACATATGCCATAATTCAGTATCAGTTATTTCAGATCTTTTACGTTTATTATCCCCAATTTCATAAATTTCTCTAATGACATGCAAAATATAATGACCTTGTGAATTTGAACATTTGTATAACAAAACATTATTCATATCATATATATACATAGAAAGATTCTTAATATGTACATGATATCCTTTTGTATCTAATACAAAAATGAAGATAATATTAGCTATACAACTATGCACAAAAACACAATCTGTCAAAATAGTGCTGCCTCTGGATAGACGAATCTTGTATTCGCCAACGGCTGCTGCAAATAAAGAATCTTCATTCCCAAAATGCAGCTGCATCTCGCCCAGATTAAGCATCCTACTGACCTTCAGCCCCTACAATGAATTACAGATGTGAGTCAGACTAGTAGAATCTAAAACTCATCTGAAACCAATGGCTTCACAAGCCAAAGAGATATCAATGATAGGGAAAATAGACATACTTGATGCGGAGGCTCTCTCCCGTCTGACAGAAGCAATATAGTCTCGACAATTGCGCCTCCAATGTCCAATGTTGCCACAGTGGTGGCACTTATCCTCAGCGGCTTTTTTCTTCTTCGACTTGTCTCGCTTTTCAACCATTCCTTTAGGAGGAACACCAGAGCCAATCTTCTTTGCCTTTTTCTTCTTCTTCTTGCCTGATCTCATAGATTGAGAAGAAGAAGAACTAGGCAAATAAGACTTTGAGATGAGTGTTGGCACACCCTTTTTGATGTCCTCCTCCGTAGTCTGAAGCATCTTATGCAATTGACTGTAGGAACAACGAATACCATGCATGTTGAAGTTCATAATAAACTGGGAATACGCCGGTGGGAGTGAGCCAAGAATCAAATTCCTGCCCAATGTCTCATTTAGCTGAAAGTCAAACTTTCGAAGCTGCTCAATAAGATCCATCATGTGCAGGACATGTGGATTCACTGGCTTGCCATCAGCCAAACGAGCATGGAACAATTCCACGGAGATTCTGTACACCAGGGTCTGCTCCTGGTTTAGAAATTGCTCACAAAGCTGAGTTATGATACTGAATGAGTCAGACATATCAGCATATTGCCTCTTTAGATCAGAAGACATAGTACAAAGAATGAGTGATCTGACTCTCAGATCATCATCTTTCCATTTCTGAAATGTCTCATTCTCTTCAGATGTAGACTTTGGAGCAATATCCAACAGTACTGGATTATCCAGCACATAACCCAACTTCTCGGACCTCAAGACAATCGTAAGATCCAATTCCCATTCACTAAAGTTATCAGGACCAGTCAATTTGTTCGCGTCCAAGACACGTACAAACAGATTAGAAGAAGTAGTAGTTGCCATCACAAACTTCACAAAAGAAACAAGAGTTAGCAGATAAAAGTAATTTCATCAATATCACAAAACATCCAACATATCATGGATTTCTAATATAAGGATGTCATCCCACTATTTTACATAAATTGATAATCCCCCAATAAAATACGAGAATTCAGTAATTAAATTAAATTCTATAGTAGGAAGTAGACCTCACAAATATATTTGAACACACAGCTTTGGCACATTGTGCCCAAATATATTTGAAAGTAGGTAACAATTACCAATCACATCCAGTGTGACTCTTTTAAAATAGGTCCTGAAATGTTTCCAATCCTCACTGCTTTGGCATCTATTGGATGTGGCGTATTCAAGGTAATACTCATCAATATACATATCCAAGGTATTAATACATCACCTCACTGCTTTGGCATCTATTGGTATGTACGTTTGCTCGAATTTTTTTCTTATCAAATAAGTTTTACCTGTATAAATAAATTTCCATTAACCATAGCCGCACAACTTTGGCAGATATAAGCACGGTATCGGGAAAAATATTTATATTTGTATTGACGAGACTAACCCATTAGTGTACAGTACACTCACAAAACACAAAGCCTTATTATGCTGATTTTACAAATACTGTCATACAGTTAATATAATTGATCCAATCAATTAAATCTCAAGCATGTGTAAAATAAATTTAATTAAATATCAAATATTTAAGGCACAAAAAATTATTTTGGATGTGGGATCAGACGCTCTGATACCATTTTGTTGGAGTAAACGCAGCGGAAGGGCACGGTGGATCAAACATTTTAAAAATTTTCCGAGCGAATTAATAAATATCAAATATTTTTAATTCACCCAAATAAGTTTAAATATATTATTTATTAACATTTAATAACTTAATATATTTCGAAACACGACAAATATTTTACGAAAATATTTTTCGACAAATACTATGCGTAACGGGAAAACGGTCAAATCGGTTGACCATCAGCCGAGCCGGGCCAACCCTGACACTTGTGCAGTGTTCGGTCAGCCTTGGGCTACCCGAACAGTGCCCAGTTTGCTGGTTTCACAGCCGACACGCAGTGAGCCTGTTTTGACACGAATTTCATCTTTTTCTCACGTTTTCGCCCCAAGACAATTCCTTAAATTTATCCACCACCCAATACACATCCAATATCATCCAAATAACATATTTTTACATGAAAAATATTCGGTTTTAACACCCAAAATCAGATCTGATCCAGATTTTATTTTCTCCATTTTTCATGCCAAATTCAATTTATTAACAAAATTAATCCAATTAATTTACACCAATTAAATCACCACAACATAATGCCTCAAGAACAATTCTATGTAACATCACTCTAGAATGGAAATTTTAATTTTGAGATTAATTCTCTAATTAATCTAACAACACATTCTTAATAAAGAAAACAATTAAGGTTTATTAAACAATCAACACCAAATTTGATCCATATACATATCCAAGATACATATAATTTTAAGACATGCAAAATACATATCAAATATTTATTTTTCATGCTTAGAACAAAAAACTAAGAAATTAGAAATCGGGAATTTTCATTACCTTAATTTCCAAGCTTCCAATTTCTTTGATTTCTTCTTCTTATTGGACAATTATGACCTATAGCATCACTATTTGTAAAAGACATTGTGGTTTTTGTACAAATTAACTATGTGACAAAGGAAATTGCTATTTTATCATTTTGTAATTAGATTACTTGAATATATAAATGATAAAAGTCCTTATGATTAGTTCCAGATTAATAAGATATGAGACAATATCAATCCACGTAAGGTTTAATCATTAAATATCTCTAGTTGTAGTATCGAGACTGGACATCGATAATGCAGAATAAACTAGTATTGTACTTGTGCGCGTTATGGAAGCATAACAGGATTGTTCTCATATGTTTTGCTATTGGATACTCATGCAAGTGTAATAGGATGTTCTGTTTTCTGATGGTACGGAAACAGCTTTGCTCTGGATAGACCTCTCAGAATCTCATTGGTAGTATGACTATGTGTCTATGAGAATCCGAATCAGGGTAGGTGTATTTGGTCTTAACTTGAGACTTGCATCGCTAATACTTGCGACAATCAGTACGCTTTGGTTTTGGTCGTCCGGGGCCTTAACAAGTTATGTGTACGTCTCTTCTGGGTTTATTGAGAATCGTAGTGTATTGGGTGTGATGTCAAGATGGAAGTGTCACTTCAGTCATATGGAGATGATGATCACGTAGGGATACAGAACTGGTACTCTAATATGTTGCAACTATCGGGATAATATGACAAGGTCATGATTATCCGATTAAAGAGACTAGTTGCTAGTGATCTGATATATGCTTCGTACGTGGTAGACACAATTCCAGCCCCATGCCTAGCATGTGACATTCGATACTGGATCGTAATATGCAATACTTAGTATACTACGCTTGATAAAGATTATGTATTCCTTAAAATAATATTTCTGGAGAATTGGGTAGGCACGGTGTTTTGCTAGAAGCCAACTATGTCTTGTAAATCGGTAAGAACGTGGTACGGGGTACGCACGTGTTCGGATAGTCCGACGACCGGATTTACTGCCAACATATCCGGGAATCTCATGGGTCACTTCCCAAAGATTCACCGATGACGTTTGACTCGAACATAATTATTCTAGGATTAATTATAAGAGAGAAAATTAATCTGGAATTAATTACGGTAAGAATTTATCTAGGATAAAATTCGATTAGAAGAGAGAGAATGATTAATTTGGAATTAATCGATTAAATAATATATTCGATATATCAATTGAAATTAGATTTCAATGCGGAATTAAAATTGGATTTTAATTCGGGCAAACAAATTAATTTAGAATTAATTCGTAAGCGACTTTAATAATAATGTCGCAACAGCAAATTTGTTAATTCGGAATTAAAAGAACCCGGGCCCGAGCAAAATTACATGTTGGATTGTTCGAATTAAATTCAAAATTTACAAGTGGTGGGACCCACTTGACTTACATCAACTAGTTTGACTAGTGATGGAAGTAGTTGATGGTTGAGTGTAAAGCTTAGATTGCTTGTTTTTCACTCAACCAAAGTCCAACACACTTTGTCATTTGGAATAACATCTACCTAATTGTTTTTGGAAAATGGTAATTGGATTTTAGAAATCAAATATCAAGAAAACAAAACACTATCCTCTCTCCCTCCTCCAAAAATCCGAGAGCTTCTCCCCTTCCCTTAGAAATTTTGTTGCAAATTTTCTTCAAGCTAGCACTTTCAAGGAGTCATTCAAGGTGTTAGGGAAACTAATCCCTTGAGTTTGGAACACAAAGAAAGGCTTGAAGCTCTTCTCAAGGATCAAAAGTTTTGAACTTTATACATCCATCAAATCCGATCATTGTAAGTATTTCCTCAACTTCTTTGAGTATTCACACAAATATCATGATTAGAGATCTTTGGCATGTTCTAGGAACACCAACACTTCTTTAGTGTTAATTGAATTGTTTGAAACCTTAATCTCTATTTTCTTTATTTTCTCAACAAATGAGATGAGGCTAGACTTCACAAAATAAAAAAAAGTTTCATGTATATACATAAACCCTATATGGCTGAAAATTGGAGAAGCAATTTGGTCAAAAATTGCTTTTTATTTGGCCCAATTATTTTGTCACAAGTTTAACCTTATCCAAATGTAATTATTTTGATTTTTTTTAATCAACGTCCATGTGTTCAAATCACATGAGTTGGAAAATCAAAATTTGCCAAAAAATAAAGAATATTTAATGTAATATTCTTAATTATAATAAATAAATTATCATTAACAAAAAGACAAGATAAATACATTGAAAAATATTTCAAGAATATTCTTCCATTTCATTATTATTAATAATTAATTAACAATTAATTAATTAATAATAACAATAAAACAAGTGACAAAATTAAATAGGTTAATAACATGTATCTAATCTAAATTATGTATCGTATACAAATACACATAATTTAATACGCATGTGTATATTATGAATAATCCGAATTGTCCATAATTAATTGCCCAAGTGCTCAACGAGTACACTTTATATTGTGGGACTCTCTAGGTTCAAGTTCATCTGTCATGGAAACCATTTCCATGTCCGTAATTTGTCTACTCACAAATTACGATGACCATAGATAATCAAGTTGAACCATCCAAGTCGAAGTCATTGCATATATATAATCCATCTGTCATAGGTTATCCGAATTATTCCGGAGATATAGATTAAACGTCAAATCTCTGCTATTAACAATTCATGTGTCACGACATAATTATGATTCTTTAATAAATATTCAGAACTCGTTTTCGAATCTTACCACGGCTAAGGATTTCAAAGAATCACAAATTAAACACATAAATCTCGTACACGGGACTGACAGATCCTCTTTGGATACATCACATGATATCGTGAGTATCAGTCCATACCCAATGAACAAGCGGAGGCCTGATCTTAAAAGATCGTTGACGTGACTGTCATCAACGTGTGGAGGATATCTCACATATCCACAGTGGTATCACAAGTCAAATGAGTTAATATGATATTCAACTCGTAAAGATTCCTATTGACGTTGATGTACCATCTATCAAGAATCTTTGAATGAGTCGTTCAATATTTATCCAATAGATACCTACATGTCTATATGAGTCTCCCAAGACTCATGGTTTACTGAGACAAACCATTAGAACAATTCTAATATACGACACGTACGGATCTCACGGGTTTACTAACTGACCAGGTATGTAAACCTTGACTAGGAACAATTTAAGAATGAATTTTATTGTGACATTTCTAAATAGCAATTGCGGCGCTTTTGTAATTATATCACAACTATTCATTCTACGGTCATTTATGCCTTTACCATAAATAAGATTATATTGATGAAAATTACTTAATTTTATTCATAATAAAATATAATGTACATCGTATTTACAATAAATACAACAAATTTGACGTGCCGAGCACCAACACCAATGGTATTTTGATTATTTAAAGTAAATATAATTCATATATCATTAATATATGTATTTTGATTATTTAAAATAAATATAATACATATATTTAGATATTTATATTTAATTAATTAATTATTTATTTATTTAATTGTTAAATAATTAAATTAATTAAAAATATAAAATACCTAAGTTGATATTTTGATTAGGAAATATCCAAGTGTTAATGTATTACTTTTGCATTAAAGGAAAATATTTTCAAATTGGATTTGAATTCTTTAATTTTATTTTGTAAAATTAACAAAATATCTTTATTTTTGGCCAAAATTTTGGCCAACACTAAGTATTTTTGGGTTTCATTTTTCATTTGCTTTACGCAAGTGTTAAGCTTCCAAAAATATAAACAAAAGAGACTTGAGAGAAAAATAAAAGAAACCAAGAAGAAAATGTAGAAATCTTGGAAATTAGTAAGTATTTCCAACTTTCCATTATAAGAAAAATTGTTTCTTTTGTTCTTTACTACAACATATGTTGTTCACATGTTTTTCTACTCTCTTATGTTTGTGTTGTGATGTTTGGAAACTTGAATGAAAGATGTATGCATATATGTTTATTAAAGTATGCTTGTAAATAGTGTATAAGCACATTTTTGATCATCTGATGATCTTGTTGTCATTCTAGAGTTGTTACGCCACTCATTGATGACCTAAAATTATTCTTGACTTGTTTCAAAGTGGTGAGACTTGTTTGGTGTTGTAGATATTAGAATAAAGTGTTGGTTTGGTTAATTTTGTTAATTAGATTAATTTGAAAAATTAGGGTTCATACCTCAACCATAATTGGGGCTTTTCATATATGTGTTGTATTATGATGTATATAAGACATACAAATCATTTGGTTTTGATTGGAAATCATCTAAACTAATTTTTTTAACAGACTTGGACCAGAATGCACAAAGTTCAAACTTGTTGGGCTTCTCGGCAATTTAGAGGATTTTGGGGATTTTTGTTGAGTTATATTTTGATGTATATGATATGTATAAATCATTTTGGTAGTGATTTGAAATCACTTAAATTTGTATTTGACAAATTAGGATAAAAATGATACAAATTTGAAATCACGGGAATTAAGGGAAAATTATGGATTTTGGGTAAAAATTGAGTTTTTGAGTAATGAGTAATTATAATAAATTAGTTTATTTTAATTACCCAAGAAAAATTATTGAAATCGAAAAAATTTGACTTTTCGCGTTCCGTTGCGTTACCCGGAAATGCACCATAATAACCCATACACTTTGGGGACATGGTTTGGTGTGACGCTGGGGACGTTTTACATAGATATTGAGTTCACTCATTCTTGTGATAAGTACACGAGTATCTTCCTTAATGGTTGATTCAGTACTTGAACGATTGGAGCACTCAAGTCTTCTATTACGAATAGAAAGATTGATATTCATAAACTGTTATGAATTAATCGTTTATTAGAGAATCAATAGTACTTAAGGTAAAAATAATTAGAGGGGTATAACATATATTTTTACATTGATCTAATGATGAGATACTCCTGATGGATCAATAGACAAGTATGTACTCTATCTTGGAGTATTACTAGAGGATCATAAGATATTCGATCCAATAGGACATATCTAGAAAAACAAATTGAATCAAAGATGAGAGATTCGAGAAAAGAGAAAGTTCATTATATTAATAATATCACATTAGCTTGTGTTCACTAGTCGACCAATTATAATATTCTACGTGATCAAACATGATTGTGAATATAAAATAAATATTACATTCAAAAAGAGATCGAGAAAGATGTAATGTGATAAATGATCGATGATATTACATACTTATTCTACTATAGTATCTATCCATTAGCCGAGTAGCTATATATTCCTAACAAATGTATATCAAGTGAGCTCTCGAAGTATGCAGGTTGCACATCACAATCTCTAAGTATGAGTTATTCTTGCAAAGATGATAAAAACTATTGATCCCATAGTAGAAGTAAGGCAGGGTTTACCGCTATGCCTATGACGTCGGCGACCACTATACTGTTGAGCTCGCAGCTCATAGAGAGCATGTATTAGTCTTTGGTGGACTAACTAGAGAATAAAATGGTCGCCACACAGTATGAGACACCAGGAATGATTTAAGGCCGCACTACACCCCTCGCAAGGTTCGACCTTAAACCCATTTAGGTTCGGAAAAAATAATGGGATGAGATAATGAATAAAACAACTCGACCAAATATATATATTAACATTCTTTGTTCGGCCGAATATGCTTGATGTCTGGACGAAATTATTACGTAAACCAAAAAGCCGAGAACACAAAAGACTACATGACATCAAATAACAAGGATATGTCATGGCATGCTTGAAACCAATAACCATAAATTGTAGAATCATGCATAGCGGTAATAGCAAGACATTGACATGACAAAAAGAATGGTCATATAACATTAATAATGATAACGCAATAAAGAATGACATATGTAACCATTTCTAAGTTGTACGTGGAGTTGTATCCCAAAAGCAGACCATATTGCCGTCTATTCAGAATCGTCAATATAATTTATGTCCGACTCTCAATCCTATATACCGCAGGGAAGCAAGTGTACGTGGTCGGATGTAGCCCGTTTGTATGATCGAATTTTCTGTTTGACGAATGTATGTCTGGCCGGACATAGAGGAAGTTCGGCCGGACATACGATGCTAGTTCAGTAAACTAAAACACATAAGTAAAAGGTTTTGGGGCCTTTAGGTCTTACTTTAATGCGTATCTTGGCTCTGAGAACTCCTCTGATTACTTCGTTTGGTTCCTTTGTCATGCTCGATATTGGGAATTTTGGTTACTGTTTTTGGTGTTTGGTTTTCAAGTTTCCAAGAATCGGTCTACCCAAAAAGTCCCATCTTTTTTGTGTTTTTGATGCTCTTTTACAGTGTGTAGGGGTTGGGCTAACAAGGAAATGATCTCTTTTTTAAGGAAAATTTTTTAGCTTTATGGAAATTGGCTAAAGAAAGAAAGTGATCAAATTCTTCTGTAAAATTAGAAATGCATACATATCTAGCCTGACATAGGGAATATCCAATCGGATTTGGGGCTTATGTTCGGCCAGATTTGGTGATTATTTCCAGCCAGATTCGGACATAGATGATTTGGTCTGGATTTGGTTGTTCTTTTGGAGTCCTTTGGAGTTTTCTTTAACTTCCAGCATTGAACCTTACAACCTTCCCAAACTTTTCAGATGTGTTTCTATAAAAAAAATCCGTCATCTAGCCATGCAAAAATACAATGTCTACAGTCGCCCCCAATTTGGTAGGCTCGTGCAGTGTGTGAAAATGACAAATCTATCAAAGTCAAGTATGCATTTTTACTTACCTGGCTTGTCTAGCATCGTTGGACCTTATCTGGTTGTGTTTTATTTGTTTGTTGTTATGTGGTTGGTTAATGGACCCTCAGGTCTATTGATGCCTCAATCAGTATGAAGATGAAGATGGGCACTTGGGCCCTTCAGTGGCTATGAGAGTTGGAGAAGCCTCGACCTCTTCTTTCATGGTTGTTGTACCCTCGTTCCTCTGATGCCTCGATCTCTACTGTGACAGTTGGAACCTAGTCTTGAATTGGTTGTGAGACGAATCAATCTCTGCTCTGATGTTTGTCGGATCCTAGATCCTCTGATGCCTCAACCGATTGTGAGATACTTCAGTATCTGTCATCATAGTGGTTGGACCATCGGCCTTCCTGTAACATCCCCAATCTGGGAGATGTTACCGGCATGGAATGTGCCATACTATTCCCCTGAGCCTCAAACTCTCTAACCATAAATAATTACTAATACACTTTTCTCTAATTATATATCTTATGTATGAGACCGTGGCCCAAGCTTAACAACTTAACATACAAACTCGACATCAGTAACTATAAAATTAATAACATACTTTTATAATGACTATCTCAAAATCAAGACTAATACATAACTTTTACTTGACTCTGGCTGGACTCTCACTCTTTCTGACTTGAACTGATAGACTTCATACCCTAGTGACTGCATCAGTATCCGTCCTCCCGAGCTCATCCTCCGTGAATACCTGTAAAATATGGAAACTGGGAGTAGGGGTTAGATCATTGTACGATCTAAGTGAGTGGACAGAAACTGAAATACTGATGTAAAAAATTTGATTCTAAAACCAAAGTTCCAGAAATAACTTTATATGAAAACTCTTTTTCTGAAAACTTTGTCTGAAATCTCTTTTATAAAACTTATCTTTCTGAAATCTGCCTTTGAAAGTCTGGTTTTGTAAACTTGTATCTGAAAGATCTATTCTGAAAACTATCTCTGAAACGTCTATTTTCTGAAAACTATTTCTAAAATTTGATCTCTAAAAACTATTTTCTAAAAACATGTTTTCTGAAATCCGATCTATCTCTGAAAATCTTGATGTATGGCTCATTACGTATAGTCGTCTCGCCATACGCCCAACTAGAGCAAGGAGTGCAAATCCATGACTTTGGGGCGTTACGTTTCGCCATCCCCCAAAGCATGCAACTGCTATCCCTGAAACTAGTGGTCTTGGGGCGTTACGTATCGCCGTCCCCCAAGCCACTGAACTAGAACTGGGGGTGAGGATCTATGCTACCGTCCAAGCTCTGAAACTAGGATCTATGCGCATCTTTCAACCCTAGTCCTGAACTATGAACTGGAGGCGTTACGTATCCCCGTCCCCCAGTCATCTACATGTGCACATGTGCTATGCGTCAATTCCATAACTGAATGAAGTTACATATTGAGTTGGATTTTTCCCTCGTGCCTCGAAAACCATAAAATCATGCTTTAAAAACATTTCTTTCTCAAACATAACTTAAATCATAAAATTTCATGAAATAAATGTAATAAAACTAATCTAACTGCCTAAAGCGTAAAAATAAGTCTGATAGAAAAAAATAAAAAAAATGAAAATTAATTTAAAAGGGTAGTGTCCACTCACTTTTTGGAAATCTGGCTGGTTTAACTCGCTTGCTAAGAAAACTCTAGTTCATGCGATGATCTACATTGGATAAACTAGATTAGAAATGGACTAAAAAAATGCACTACGAAATCAGACTAAAATTTGCTTATTCTAGTAAGCGCAATCACTATGAGGGTATCATATTCTTATCATGATATAACATGTACATATAAGTTGATACGAGACTTATAGGGTAGCCTCTAACGTGTTCGGGCGGAACTGAGATGGGTTGAAACTGATTTGGGCAATATTTTGACCACGCGTCGCGACGTAGGGCATTGCGCATTGCGACACACATTGACCATAAACGTACCCAAACTTTTTCCGTGCGAGTCACGATGCAAGAACCTTTCACTTCGCGACGCGTATCAAACCAAAAGCATTTATGGGAAAATTCCCAGATCGCGTCGCGACGCAAGACCAAATTCTGGTCTTAACTTAATTCATTCGTACTCAATTTGTTCAACACTTAAGCCGTATCTCCACACAAGAAAATAACCTCAACCAATCTCCAAAATATAATCAATATCATTTTTAATATCAACTCATATCCAACCTACAATCCTTATTAATCTCTTTTCCAAAACATAACAAATTTGGGATTTCCTACAATCACCATTTCTTGATACAATCTTTACTCATTCATCATCACCCAAATCACCAACATATTATAATAATCAAAACATCAATACTCAATATACAATAATTTGGGTCAAGTCTCCTTACCTTATTAATGCTTGATTTTCCTCATCTTTTATGCTTCATGGATGCAAACCTTCTTTTTGCTCTTCCTATTCTTTCTTTCTTCTTCTCTTCTTTCCCATTTCTTCTTCTTCTTCTTCTTTTCCCTCTTCTTCCATACGTTTTCTCCTCTCTCACTTTTCTAAATTTTTTGTGAAATGATAAATAGTGACCCCTTTTTATACTTGGGTTTGTTTGAAATTGTCAAAAATGGGGAAAAATTGATAGATTTATAGAAACTTTGAGAATTCTCTAGAATGACCCTCGGGTACTATTCATTCGAATTGTTGATCTGCATTTTTAGCCTATTTGTGGTTCGAATTTGCAAAATGTTCAACGTGAAAGTTGTAGATCTCGATCTCAGCTTTCCGACGATATAAAATTCATAAAAATTGGAGTTTGTATGAAAATGTTACGGCCCAAATACCATGGGCTGTCCGGAGTGGAACATCATGACATCTAATATCGGAATCCCGAAGAATTTATCGATTGTTCCCAGAATCATATCACGAGGGTATATGTTTCCAAACACGGTTTAAATTTTGTGACACTCGTCTCACAGTGTAACAGTAGTTTAAATCCCCGGTCGTTACAAATTATCCCCCCTTAAATAAGATTCGTCCTCGAATCCTCTTTAAACTTAGGATCTTATCTTAGGTCACTGGATTTGTGGGTCTCTTATAAACATCATACTGTGCTGTAACTATTCTCTATTATCGGGGATTCTATTTGGCTTAACTATAAAGACCTTGACCCGGTTGATCATTTACCAATTGACTAGTGAGCATAAGAGATTCTCCATCTTTCTTAATATCTAACTCATACATCGAACCTTATGTCATACTTGATAAACTACTACTTCAGAATTCATAGCTTCAATGAATATCCCTTAAGTTCATTACTAAGATGTACCACCTCGTTTTCATTTCATAAGATCTTTGCTAGGTATCATTATTTCCGAACCTCTAGTTGTGCTAAACCTTATTTGTCTCCAAGGAAATCCCTTTCTCTCAATCTTTATTTATATTCAATCAAGTTCTCCTTAGCTAGTACCTTTGACTCTCACTATAGATACTGGTGACTCATGGTTAGGCTTCTCATACTCCATTTTCGGAATCAATAAGCTTACATGAGTGGTCATTGTCATTATTATCAATGCTTGTACTCGATACTCTTTTAGCTGCACTTGTTTAACTTGATCTGAACATTCTTTCTCATATCTTAGCTGTTTAACTCTCTATATTCTCCTTGCCGAGCTCAAACTGCTTATGAACTTCTCTCTTCAAGTTTACAATATCTCTGCTTATTTAAGGGGGTTTAAGGTTTACTAACTTACTGATACTGTCTATCAATGACTCTTGTACTTAAAATGTTGCTCCTAGATAGTTTCCTAGTGGTCCTCTTTAATTAACTAAAGAACAGACTTACTTGTATGTACCTTGGCACTTAAACTGCATTCCCTGCTATTAGCATCGACGCCGACGTTTTTGGCCTGTTAAAGTTCATTTCCTTTTTGTACTTGCTTTCATTGTTACTACAAATCTAGTTGTTGTTCCTTTACATCAACTCTTTTTTCTATACCTGATTGCATGCTAGGATACCTGTAGGACACAGAAATCGACGACGCTGTTCTAGGCTCGCGGCCTGGTCGGGAGTACGGAGTAGCCCGCGGGGGACTAAACCAGAGAATAAAGGAGTCGCCACCCAGTATGATCTGGGAAATGATTTAAGGCCACACTCACCCCTCGCAAGGGAAGACCTCAAACCGTTGGGTTCGGAAAAGTCCCTTACTTATGCCACTTGTAATGAACAGATTCGCGCAATAATATAACCAAGTCTACGCAACATACACATGCAAGAATAACCTATATATAAGTTTGTACAATCTATATCTAAGTTTGCATAAATAGGAGTAGAACCTATATCTAAGTTTGCATGCATAAAAGTAAATCGACGTAATGGTAAGCACACAATTTCATAAACATATTAAATTGATAAATGCAGAAACATAAATAAATAGTAATTGTCTAAACATAAACATTGAAGAGATATAATTAAGCTCATAATGTGAAAGAAATAACTAAATCATGCATGGAAATAACGTGCTATTTCTAATGAACCATGGATAAACACAAGATTAGATAAAACGAAATATGTGCGTTTCTCAAGTAGTACGTGGAATTGTATCCCAAGTTCAGACCGCACTACCGTCCATTTGGATTCAGTTACAGAATTTACGTCTGGGTTTCCATCCGATATACCACGAGAGATAGCACAAAATCATTCATCCCACAACAATAACGTACATGAACCAACAATACGCATGCTAAGAAATACTAATAATTAAAAAGATGAACGAGAATAAATAAAAGGGTGCCCTCAGGTCTTATCTTTTAAGTCGCTTCTTGGAAGTGCGTTACGTGGTCGTCGGAAGGGTTAATGCTCCGTAACTTTTCCGGTTCACTGGTTCAATGTTTTCCTTCGTCGCCTCGCTGTTTTGGGCTATTGTTTTCTTTGTTTTGAGCTGCTATTTTCTCTGTTTTGAGGTGCAGTTTTTTTGGTGATTTAGGGACTGTTTTTAGGGGTGCAGTTTTGGTGATTTAGGGGTGTTATAGGCTGCTGTTTTGTGGTTGTTTGAGGCAGTTCATGGGCTGTGATTTTTGGTGGTTTGAGGCAGTTCAGGGGCTGTGATTTTTGGTAAGGGAGAGGTGTATTGGAGGCTATGTTTCACGGCTTGGGGGTGTTTTTATGGTTTGTTGCTCACGGTTTGGGGGCTGTTTTGTATGAGTGGGGTTCACGTGTGTGTTGTCAGTTTGCGGCTGTTTGGTTTGGGTGAAGGGTGCATGTTGCCTTTAGTCAATGGACGTGGGTTTTGTTTGTGGGAGAGAGAGAGGGTGGCGCTTGTTGTGTATGCCGAGTGAAGGTGTATGTGGTGTATCTGTGTTGCCGAGTCTCTCTCTAACGTGTGTGTGAGTGGAGTGTTTAGGGTTTTCTTTTGTTAAGGGGCTGTGAGTGTTTTTGAGAGAGGGTGGAGAGAATGAAAGGTGAGGGGGCGAGAAGACCAAGGCCGAGAACTTTAGGATTTAGTTGTTTGTGATTTTGTTTTGTGAGCCGTGAGTAGTGAGCTTTCTAGGGTTTTAGTTTGTGTGTCTTTTTATAAGAGCGGGTTAGGGTTGTCCTTGTATGGGTAGGAAATGGAGATTGTGTGATCATGGGGAAGATTTAATTAGTTTGTTTTAAGGAAATGATTTCTTTAGTTTTAGGAAGGTGATTTATTTAGTTTAGGAAAAGGATTTAGGAGATTTGATTTGATTTATTTAATTTAGGAGGGAGATTTGATTTGATTTGATTTGTTTTAAATTAATTGGATTTGATTTAATTTGGAATGTGATTTATTTAATTTGGAATGTGATTTATTTTAATTTAGGAAAGGAGATTTGATTTAATTTAGACATGTATTTTAAATGTTTTAATTATTTTGGATTGGGCTTGGAGGCTTGGTTCTTTGGTCTTGGGCGTGTGGCTTTGGATAGGTACGGGGGTTCGAGGCTTAATATTTTAAAACAGAGATCCAACGAACGAACCCAAGGCTAAGCAAACGAATGAAATCTAGCAAGGTATTGATTTTTCCCTTTCGACGTCCGTTTCCCGCGACTTCCGCAACTTAAAGGGTAGTGCCTCCATATGAGGCTCATTATCGGGACTTATGCAAAAATACAATGCCTACAGTCGCCCCCACTTTGATGGGACTTGTGCAGTGTGTGACAATTACAATCCTATCAAAGTTATGCATGTATGTTTACTTACCTGGCTGGCCAGCTGCTGCTTGACTTGCATGTTGCTTCGATTTGAGTTGATCTGGTGGTGAGGTGCTTCGACCCCTGAGGTTCATCCCTGCAAGATGCTGCGATCTCTAGGAATCACTACCGAACTGAACTGATGAGAGTTGGTCCCCTTCCGAACCTTGCTCCATTCCCGTAGCGCCATTCCCGGCATGCTAAACCTCATTCCCGAGGCGTCGCGGTTGTGATAGTTGCGGTCCCCTTCCTAACCTTGCTCCATTCCCGGAGCGCCATTCCCTGCATGCTAAACCTTCCGAACCTTGCTCCATTTCTGGCATACTAAACCTCATTCCCGAGGCGTCGTGGTTGTGATAGTTGTGGTCTCCTTCTGAACCTTGCTCCATTCCCGTAGCGCCATTCCCGGCATGCTAAACCTCATTCCCGAGGCATCACTGATGTTATGGACCTCGACCCATGCTCCATTCCCGGAGCGCCATTCCCGGCATGCTAACCTCATTCCCGAGGCGTCGCTGATGATGTGGGCCTCGACCCATGCTCCATTCCCGGAGTGCCATTTCCGGCATGCTAAACCTCATTCCCAAGGCGTCGCTGATGATGTGGGCCTCGACCCATGCTCCATTCCCGAAGCGCCATTCTCGGTGTGCTTAACCTCATTTCCGAGGCGTCACTGATGTGATGGTCCATTCCCGAACCGTGCTCCATTCTCGGCATGCTAAACCTCATTCTCGAGGGATTACTGATGTGATGATCCATTCCCGAACCGTGCTGTATGAGAAAGGGTAGACTAGTCGCCCCCAGACTCGATTTATCTTTCTGTTATTCACTGTTTTTATCATGTCAGAGTAGATCCCATGATGTGACGTTGCATACCAACATACTATACTGCCTTTTACGAGTTAATCTCGATAGCTACACATATTTTTGTCCTCAAAGGATGCCTAGTGTCGAAACCAGAGAACCTGCAAAGTACTTGATACAACTCTAATCCGACCGTTTGAATAAATTATCTGAACTAGACTCCAAGTGTGTGTGTGCCAAGGTTCTTTCACAGCTTAATCCTTAAGCAAGCCAACTCGATGATTTTGTCTCGAATAATGGGATCAGTGGGTCTAACCAACCTAGATGTCTTGGTCATGCTCTGCAATTACTTCCTCATACTCAATGTGATATGGCTTTCTTCTTCTTTTCTTTCGTCTCTTCATTTTCATTTTTTTTTTCAACACACCTACCTTTTAAGGTAGCATTTCTCCTCATGGTGGTCCTAATACTCTCCCATGGGTAGCTTCACGCTGATCGGTTATAGGTGGTTTATTTTTCCTCTTCAGAGACTTTTCCTTTGTTTCCAACCATATCACATATCGTAACACAAGTAACCCAGGATGGACATCTAAGCAAACGGTCATTCACTGATCCGTCATCTCTTCAACTAGTCATCTCACCGACTACTCAACCTTCTACTGCTAAGATCCTGTAATTAAGTGCCCGCGAGTCTAGCTGAGATCAACCACTCAAAATGTCAGATGAGAGCACCTTTCACACTTATCGTTTCTAAGGTTTCACCCTACATCAAACGAGTTCATCACCGGACATATGCCTAACAATCAAGGACTTTTTTTTTTCAACACACTGGAATTCTTCCTTTCAACCGTTGATAATGTGGGCTTCGCCCCCTAGGATTCATTCCCAAAACTGATACTGGTGTGGTGACGTGGGCCTCGACCCTGGGATTCATTCCCGAAACTGTTGCTGGTGTGGGCCTCAACCCTGGGATTCATTCCCGAAACTGATACTGGTGTGGGCCTCAACCTTAGGATTCCTTCCCGAAAGTGATACTGATGTGGGCCTCAACCCTGGGATTCCTTCCCGAAATTGATATTGATGTGGGCCTCAACCTTGGGATTCTTTCCCGAAACTGATACTGATGATGTTATGTCGCTGCTTCTGGTTGGCTTGCATTCGCCACTTTCTCTTTTTCTTTGTTGAAACCTGTGAATACAAAATGAAACAAAACACAAAAAAAGAATGCAAGTACGTTACGTGTATGCATGCATGCATGGATGAATTTCTTATTCCGTTGGGTTAGGTCTTCTGCCAGTTCTCCCAGTTATCACTCGGTCTTCTCTTCCTCAGGCAAAATATTGCTTCAATCTGTCCACATTGATTGGCTCGGTGAACTCGTTCCCTTCTAAATCTGACAGTCTCACTGCCCCGTTTCCCATCACTTTCTTGACTATGTAGGGTCCTTCCCAGTTGGGTCTGAACTTTCCTCTCGGGTCTATCGTCGACGACTTTGACTGCTTAAGTACCAGATGGCCTTTTCTGATCTTAGTAGGACACACCTTCTTATTGAATGCTCGGGCTAATCTCTTCTGGTATAACTGCATATGATGTAAGGACTTCATTCTATTCTCATCTAGCAATGCCAACTGTTCAAATCTCTGCGAGGCCCATTTTTGTTCAGATAACTCTGCTTCTGCTAATACCCGCATGGACTGTATCTTAACTTCCACCGGTAATACTGCCTCCATTCCATAGACCAACGAATATGGCGTGGCTCCCGTTGCCGTTCTCACAGAAATTCTATACCCCCACAGGGCGTACGGTAGTTTGTCCGCCCAATCTCTGTAACTTTTCGTCATCTTGGCTAATATTTTCTTTATTGTCTTATTGGCTGCCTGGACTGCCTCATTTGCCTGCGGTCTGTAAGGTGACGACTTGTGATGTCCTATCCCATACTTCTGTAGCATTGCCTTCATTTCCCCTTGAAACTGGACTCTGTTGTCTGTTACTACGTGATGCGGCATTTCATATCGACATATGATGTTCCGGGCTATGAACTTTGCCATTTGCTTTGCTGTGACGTTACATAATGACTCAACTTCCACCCATTTTGAAAAGTAGTCTACTGCCACTACTACGAAACGATGTCCATTCGATGCGTGCGGTTGAATTTCTCCGATCATGTCAATTCCCCATGCTGAGAAAGGCCATGGCTCTGATAGCCCAAGCAACTCTGTGTGCGGCAGATGGTTCAAGTTACCGTGCACTTGACAATCGTGACAATGCTTTACCAGCTTCGAGCAGTCAGCTTCCATGGTCGACCAGTAGAAGCCTTGTCTTACTATCTTGCGAGACAAATTCAATCCGTTCATGTGCGGTCCAGATACTCCGGCATGTACTTCTTCCATTGCCTTCTAAGCCTCTTATTTTCTTAAACACTTTAGCTGGATGCCATTCGCTTGTCTCTTGTATAGTTCTCCCTTCAAACTCACATACTGAGAAGCTAACTTCTGAATGGCTACCATGTCTTTCCTACTTGCTTCTTCTGGGAATTCCCCGCGTTCCAAGTATCGCGGAATATCATAGTACCAGGGTTTCCCATCGTCGACCTCTACTTCCAAGACCCTTTCTATCTCGTAAATAGGTTTGCTTGCTGTTGTCAACACTAGAGGTCTCATCACCAACTTCTCCGAATTTTCCCAAGTTGCGGCTAGTGTGGCTAATTGTAGGACAGAGAAATCGGCGACGCTGTTCCAGGCTCGAGGGCCAGTTTGGAGAACAGAGTAGCCCGCAAGGGACTAAACCGGAGAAATAAAATGGAGTCGCCATCCAGTGTGAACTGGGAAATGATTTAAGGCCGCACTCACCCCTCGCAAGGGAAGACCTCAAACTGTTGGGTTCGGAATGGTCCATTACTTATGCCACTTGTAATGAACGGATTTGTGCAATATTTTAACCAAGTCTACACAACATACATTTGCAAAATTAATCTACATCCAAGTTCATATACAACCTAAATGTAAGTTTGTATGATTTAAAAGTAAATTCTCATAACGACAAACGTACGATACCACACAATGAACATGTTGAATCATCAAATACCAAGAATATATAAATAATCACTTAAACACAAACGTAAATTAAACTCATATTGCGAAAGGTAAATAACTAAATCTTGCATAAAGAAATAACGTACTAACGGCTAAATAATGTTTAGAAACAAATAACATACTAACAACCTAATCATGCTCGAATACAAGGTTGGATGAAACGAAATATGTGAATCTCTCAAGTGGTATGAGGCATTGTATCCCAAGTGCAAACAACAATACTGTCTATTCATATTCGGCTACGGAATTTATGTCCGGGTTTCCATCCGATATACCACAAGAGAGAACACATATTCCGTTAATCCGGAAATCACATCATACACTAATCCATGATACTCATGCGAAATAAAGTAATAAAATAACTAAAAATAAAAGATAATAAACAAAAGGGGTGCCCTCAGGTCTAACCTCTTTTGTCGTCTCTCGAAAGTGCGGTAGAACGTCGCCAGAAGGGTTGTTGTTTCCGCTATTTTTACTGCTCCTCTAACTCGGATTTGCCGCTATTTTGCTTGCTATTTTCTTCATTTTCTGTCGCTGTTCTAGACTATTTTTACTGCTATTTTACACGCTATTTGGGGACGGTTTTGGTTCACTGTTTTGGCTATTTTGGGTTATGTTTGTTCACTATTTTTGTCTCGGTTTAAGGGGTGATTTTCAGAATTATTTTGGGGACTGCATGGGGCTGTTTAAGGGACTGTTTTGGAGTCAGTTTGTTGGCTTGGTTTAGGGGCTGTTTCTGGTTGTCTTGGGGTCAGGCTTAGTGCGTTTTATTGTTGCTTGGGTGGAGGCTGCTTGTGTGTCTCGGCTGTGTGTGAGCGAGTGGTTTGTGCGAGCGAGTGCCGTGAATAGTTTGCCGTGTGTGCGTGTGTTTAGGTTTGTGAGCTTTTAGTTTGGTGGCTGCTAAGTGTTTTGTGAGTGGTTTGTGCGAGTGAATGTGTGCTGTTTGTGAGTTGTGAAAGTTTTGTTGCTTGTCAAAGTGTGGTTCACGTAAACATCAATGCACAACCGATGTGGGATTTCTGCTATTGTGTTTAAGGGATGCTGGTTGTGAAGTAAAAGGCTATTTGAGGGGAAGCTGTGTGGTTGGTATGTGTTAGTGGAGTGCTGATTTGTGTAAGTGTGTTTAGGTTTGTGAGTAGACTGGTTTACGTGTCTGGCTTTTGTTGTTTTAGGCGTGAAGTAGTCTAAGCTTTGATGGGTGTTTCTTAATCGATGTGGGACTAAGGGGGAGGGGCATGTGAGGTGTTTGTGTGTGAAGTGTTGAAGGCAATTAAGGGTGAGTTGTTTCCTAACCAATGTGGGACAAAAGGGAGTGAATGGGTTACAGTTTTTTAGTAATTTGGGGGGTTACTTTGGTGGCTGTTTTTCGGTAGTTAGGGGACTATTTGAGTGCAGTTTTTTTGGTGTGAATGAGCTGCAGTGGGCTTTATGCGTGAGTTTATGGGCTGGAATGAAGGGCAGTGGGCGTGAGTTTGAGGGCTGGTTCACTGGCAATTTGGGGCGTGAATGGGGCTGGTTTGAGGGGTTGCAGTGGGCGTGAATGAGGCTGGTTCTTCAGTGGTGTTTGGCGTGAGCAATGGCTGTTTACTTGTTGCTGTATTGGCATGAACAAGGGAGGCATAATGGAGGGCAGGGGCGCGAGTGCTCTGAGAGGAAAAGAGAGTTTTTGTGTTGTATATGTGCTATGGGTTTCAAGGGTGAGTTGAGGTTCTTTTATAGGCAAGTGGTGGTGCATTTATTGGGTGGGCTATCATTGATGAGGGTTATTAATTGGGTGGCTACTTTGTTGAAAAAATGGAAAGGGGATGGCTTAGTCATAGGCGTGGGGTTGCTAGATTAAATGTTTGATGTGTCATGCTTGACTTGGTGAGGGGAGGCCATTAATGGCTTGGAAAACTTTGTTGAAAATGGGGGGTAAGGTAAATTTGAGGTCAAGGGCGTGGGGCATGCTTGGTGGAAGGTTAATTTGGTTGTTTGAATAGTTAGTGGGGGTAATGAGTGGAGTTTGGTTGCATGGCTTTGCATGGGAGATGGTTCACGTGAAATGGGGCAAAAGAGGCGTGAAGGTTGAGTGAGGAGTGAATGGCATGAAGGCTTGTTACATGGTGCATGGACGTGAGGTGTGGTGTGGATAAAGGCTATGAGTGGTGGTGTACTGAGGTGTTTGGGTCAAGGAAGTGTAGCTTGCGGGGGTTTTGGGCCAAGGGTAATTTTGAAACGGAGGTCCAACGAGCAATCCCGAAACTAAACGAGTGAATGAAGTCTAATGAAACGACAATTCTTGACTTTTCCCTTCCGACGTCTGTTTCCCGCGACTTCCGCGACATAAGAGGTAGTGCCTCCGTAAGAGGCTCATCATCGGGACTTATATGTAAAAATGCAGTGCCTACACTAATGCGTCCGCCATTTGGTTTTCTTCTCGCGGTAAGTGTTGGAATTTACAATCGGCGAGGGCCTGTGCCAGATTCCTGAGGTGGAACAAGTAGGGTTTCAACCGTTCTTCCTTCAATTCCCATTCTCCTTGCATTTGTCGGACTACCAACATCGAGTCTCCATAGACCTCCACGCTCTTAGCCCTCAAGGTTATCAATATCGTCAGTCCGAAGGCGCATGCTTCATACTCAGCCACGTTGTTGGTCACTCCAAACGTCAACCTCTTGGCCATAGGCAAGGTTTCTCCCTCGATGGTTACTATCATTTGTAGTTCACTGCTCCGTCGAAGTACATCTTCCATCCTTGGACCGCTATTGCCTGAATTTCCTCGTCTGGGAATTCAAACTTGTATTGATCTCCTTCTATAGGTTGTAGTTCCAGGAACTCCGCCACGGCTCGACCCTTGATTACTTTAGAAGTGAGATACTCAACATCAAACTCTATCAGTAACATTAACCATCTGCCTAACTTCCATACTAGCGAAGGCACCGAATGCAGATACTTCAAGGGATTCTCCTTTGCTACTACCTGGATCTTGTAAGATTGGAAATAATGACGCAATTTTCTGGACGCCCACACTACTGCCAAACAGATCTTCTCTGCTTCTTGATAGCGGGCTTGATATGGAAGCATCTTCTTACTGAGGTAGTAGACTACATGCTCTACCCCTGTCTCATCTGCTTGTACCATCATCGCCCCCAGCGTTTCGGGTTCTATGGCCAAATACAGTACTAAGGGTTTGCCTGGTCTTGGAGGCTTCAAGACAGAAGGTTTCACCAAGTATTCCCTGATCTTGTCGAAAGCTTCTTGGCATTGCTCATCCTATTTCAGTGGCCGGTCCTTCCTCAACAGTTTGAAGATAGGCTCGCATACTGACGTCAACTTGGCGATGAACCGATTGATGTACTGAATTTTCCCGAGGAATGCTCTAACTTCTTTCTCTGTCTTTGGCGCGGGCATCTCTGTAATTGCTTTGATTTTCTCAGGGTTTACTTCTATTCCTCACATTCCTACCATGTGCCCTAACAGCTTTCCTGACGTTACCCCGAACACGCACTTCTTGGGATTTAGTCGCAATTTGTATTTGTCGACTCTCTAAAGGAACTTCTCCAGTGCTTCTATGTGTTCTCTTCTTGTCTCTGATTTCACTATCATGTCGTCCACATATACTTCAATCTCCTTATGCATTAAGTCGTGGAATAACGTAGTGGCCATCCGTTGATAAGTAGCTCCTGCATTCTTGAGCCCAAATGACATCACCTTATAGCAATACGTACCCCACTCCATGACATATGTAGTCTTATGCTTGTCTTCTTCAGCCATAAGGACCTGATTATATCCTAAGAACCCATCTACAAACGAGTACATGGCAGATAAAGCCGCACGATCAACCAGTACGTCTATATGGGGTAGAGGAAAATCATCCTTCGGGCAAGCTTTGTTAAGGTCTCTATAATCCACGCACATTCTAACCTTCCCATCTTTCTTCGGCACTGGCACAATGTTTGCCAACCACTCGGGGTACTTCAATACTTTTAGAAATCCCACATCTATCTGTTTCTTGACTTATTCTCTAACCTTCTCGGCCCACTCAGGTCTCATCCTTCGGAGCTTCTACTTTATCGGCTTCATGTTTGGATATGTCGGTATCGTGTGCTGGGTGATACTTTTGTCCACTCCGGGCATGTCCTCATAGGACCAAGCGAATACTTTGGCATATTTGACTAACATCTCCTCTAATTTGCTCCGCTCCTCAGAGGTAACCTCACTCGCAATTAAGACCTCCTTTGGGCTTTCAAGCGTACCAAGGTTAAATGCGTTTGTTTTGGTTGAGTTAATGTCAAATATACTCAAGTCATGCAAGTTGAAAGGAAGAGACTCATGCAAATAAGAGAAATGAATGTCTTTATTATTAGCGAATACATGGGTACACTCAAATAAATCAGGGAGATAAACGTCTTCGTCCTCCACAAACGCTTCATCCTCCACAGCCGGGTCTTCTTCAGTCTCCTTGCTCTCCTCGAGAGTCAAGCTTTCCAGCTGCATCAGCCCTTCTTCCCACTTGTCTTCCTCCTTTGCAACTTCTACTGCCAGTGGTTTCTCACCCATCACATCCTGGAAGATTTCAAATCCTGGTACCATGATCCCGTTGACTTCCACTGGTTCAGGCTCTCCTTGATACCCCGTGGCTTTCACGAAATATTCTGTCAGCTTCAACCATTTCTCCTTAGTCTTTGGCTTTTCCTCATCGGATTTGTATCCCAGTCCTCTCCTGGTGGTTTTCCCCTTGAAGTCTGGCAATGCTCCTCCAACATCCGCACTTGTGCCCGACTCGAATTTCATCTTCTCCATGATCCTAGCCACTTTAGGATCCACCCACTCCTCAAAGGTTTCCGACACTTGGAACCTTGTGAAAGGTTGTATCTCCAAGGCGGACACAAAATTGTCTACCTCAGCTCAATAGTGACAATCTCTCCCCCATACGAAAACTTGATGGCCTGTTGCAAAGTGGAGGGCACACCCCCAAGCTTGTGAAACCATGGTCTCCCCAATAGCAAAGAAAAAGTGGCCGGGATATCAAGCACCATGAACTCAACCTCATCTTCAATTGGGCCCACTTTGACTACTGCAGTGAAAGTGCCCTCTACTCCCCGCTTGCTATCATCATACACCTTAATAGTCATGTTGGAGGGATTCAGATTTGTCGCCTTCATACCCAACCTCGATAGAATCTTCAAAGGGCACACATTGATAGATGAGCCATCATCCACCATCACACAAGATGTCTTCTTGCCCTTCACTTCCGCTCTTATGAATATGGCCTACTGTGATTCCTTCCTTCCACCGGCAGTTCCTCATCGGAAAAGGTTATCACATGCAAAGCTTCCTTCTGCACCGATCCTACGAACATTATAGGGTTGACATCTTCCGATACTATTATCTTGCTCAAGGCCTCGACCATGGCATGCCTATACTCATGAGATGCACACAACAAATCCCATATGCTTACCTATGCTCGTGTCTTTTTCAACTGACGCAGCACCACATCTCATTCGGCATTATCTACGTTCTCTGCCACTTCTCTTCCTTCTGCCAACACTTCATTGCCCTTCTCCGCTGTATCACTGTAAAAACACCCACTGCGTGTCATTCCTTTCATCTACTCTTCATCACTGCTTGAGAAGTCCTCCCAGAAATTCTTCCCCTGCTCCGTTTCATCCTCACTATTGCTAACCCAAAATTCCCAGGCAAAAGGCTTGGTGGTCAAAGGTTTGGAGGACAAGGTTTTCAGGTAGGCCATATCTAATCATGTAGGTGGATGGTGGGACAGAGTGATAGTTAGGTAGGGGGTTTCTGTGTGTGTTGGGTTGCTCTTTTTATGGGTCGGGTATTTTGTGGGTGTCTATGAGGTCTTGGATTTCATGTCTGAGGCGGGCACAACTGTCGGTGTCATGGCCTTTTTGCTGGTGGTAGTGACAGTAAAGGTTCAGGTTGAGGTGTGATGGTGGAGGGTGTGGAAGTGGTTTAACTTCCAAGGGTTTTAGGAGTCCTTGTTTCGCCAACTTCTCGAGCACCTTAGACAAAGGCCTACCTAGGTTAGAAAAATGACGGTTCCTGATGGCAGCAACCTCGGCAGAAATCAGTAATCATAAAGGTCATCCTCCTCAGCTTGCCATAAATAGAGGGCTTAGTACCCTTGATGATCATCTTGATCTGGTCCTTCTCCGAGGGTCGAGTCTGCATCTTCAGAAGCTGGCTTCTCTAGCGATCTACATAATCCTTGAAGCTCTCCTCCAGCTTCTATTTGGTATTCTCCAAGTCGCGAAGCGACAAGTTGATCTCCAAATCCGTGACATACTGATTCAGAAAGGCCTCTACCAATGCCCTCCAATCATCTTTGACTTTCCTCTCAAGGCTGTGATACCATACCACGGGTGCCTCCTCCAGCGACATCCCGAACATCTTCTGAACCTGACGCTTCGATAGACCCACTGAACTCATCACAGAAACATATTGTCGGAGATGGACCCTCAGATCCCCGTTCCCATTGAACTTGGCTATGTTAGACATCTTGAATTGAGCCGGTAGCTGCTCCTCAAAAGTCATCGCCTCGTAGTCTAGCAAATCTTCATGCTTACCCCTCATCTTGCGAGAAACTGACTCTACCTGATCCGGGAGTTTCTGCAACTCTCCCTGGGATCCGGCTATCCTTCCCGCGGCATACTCAGCTATGTCATCATCAAAAACATGGATATCATCACTCAACCTGTTCGGAGGCTCTTCACGCCTCACATTCTCAGAGCCTACCCCAGCACAGGGCACATCCATATTGGCCATAGCGGTGGTCAAAGCTTGCAACTGCTCGGTAACCTTAGTGAGACTAGTCTCCAGCTGATCCATACGAGATCCCTCGTTCTCTGATTCGCTCATGTTCGCTAACGGCCTTTTGACAAGTCTTCCTTCTTCCCTAACCCAATGGGTATCTATGGTGTCTTTTAAAACCGCAAGTTAGCATGTATGCGTGCGATGCATGTAATATATAAGCCCGTCAAGTTTTTTCGTGCAAGTTGGCCCATTATCATTTTAAAGCATTCAATCATACTATTGCGAGGTGTAAACTTGTCTCAGTTGAAAAAGGCCCAATAGGTTTACATTTTCGCGATAACGTGGCTAAATAACTTCAAATGATATGGAGCCCAAGCGCAAAGTGGCCCATCAGCATTTTAGAAGCATTTTACTGCCAACATATCCAGGGATCTCATGGGTCGCTTCCTGAAGATTCACCGATGACGTATGACTAGAACATAATTAATCTGGGATTAATTATAAGAGAGAGAAAATTAATCTTGGATTAATTACGGCAAGATTTTATCTGGGATAAAATTCAATTAATAGAGAGAGAACGATTAATTCGGAATTAATCGATAAAATAATATATTCGATATATTAAATGAAATTAGATTTCATAACGGAATTAAAATTGGATTTTAATTAGGGCGAACGAATTAGTTTAGAATTAATTCGCGAGCGACTTTAATTGTAATTTTGCTAGGCATAATTATTTAATTAAATTTGATTTAATTAAGTCGCAACGGAAAATTTGTTAATTCGAAATTAACGAACCCGAGCCTGGGGTGTGTTTGCGGGCCCACTTGGATTTTGAATCAAGTGGGGCCCACATCAAGTCACATCATTAGTCACTTTTGTGATGGAAGTCACATCAACTTTTGTGATGTGAGTCAAGTCACTTTTTGGTGATGGAGGTGGTTGAGAGCATTAAATGAATTTTTGCTCTCAACACACTTGGTTGGTTTTTGGAAAATCATAACATACACAAAATTTGAAAAATAAAACACTTTCACTCTCCAACTCTCTTATTGCCGAGAATAGCAAGGCACCAAAGGAAGAATTTTGTTGCAATTTTCTTCCAAAGCTAGCACTTAAAGAATCATACAAAGGTGTTAGGGAAACCTTTTCCATTGAGTTTGGAATTCACCCTTCAAGCTTGGAGATTCACATACAAATCAAAGAGGAGCTTGGAGCACTTCCAAAGGAGGCAATTTTTTTATTATCAACGCATCCAAGAAATCGATCTAAGTGAGCATAATTTCCGCAACTTAACTTTGAGTATTCACATGTTTCATGCTTATACTTAACTTGGAATGATCATATACCAAAATTAAATAAAATCTAAAAATCATATACCAATTTAAAATAAAATCATGCCTAATTAAAATCAATCAAGTATATTATATTCCTAACTAAACAAATTTCATGCCTAAACAAAACAAATTAAATATATAACCTTCCTAAACAAACCAAATTTGGTCTCTAATCAATCTTGTGTTTTCCTTAAATAACACTAAATCATATCCTCCTTTAATGCACAAATCCCTTCCTTGTCAAGCAAGGATTCACCCATCCCATTTGTCTATAAAAGAAACACATTGCCAAGACACTTCCTCCTCCTCCAATTCACGCAGATATAGTAAAAAAAGGGCGCTCATTTTCACGCACGTACAAGAAAAAGCTCTCTTATTCACGCCTAACACACTCAAGAAGCAACAAAGAAATCTCCATTCTCCTCCTCACTCACATTGCCGAGAAGCAAAAGCCCCTACACCCCCTGAACCATCGAAAACAGCAGCGCCCTCTACAGCCCCTCTAAACACCGAAACAGCAGCCCCAAATCTGTCCCTATACCACCGAAAAACTGCAGTATTTCACGGCCCAAAATAAGCACATTATTATCGAAAATCACACTAAAAAAATAGCAGCCCAAACACCTTAAAACAGCCCCTAAATCACCTAAAACAATAACTAAAAATTGCACTTTTAATCCCTAAAACAGTAACTAAAAAAACTACACTTTAAACCTTCAAAAACATCCAAAACAGTAGCCTAAATACAGCAAACACAGTGACCGAAAATCGGTAATAAAATAGTAGTGAAACGGAGCGAAAACGGTAGCTTAAGCAGCGAAACAGTGAGGAAAATGGAAAATCAGTAAGCCGGAAAAGTTACGGAGTTTTAGCAATTCTGATTATCGTGTAACGTGCTTCCAAAAGTCGACGCAAAAGGTTAGACCTGAGGGCACTTTTCACATCTATTTTCATTCGTATTTTATTGTTTATTAAATTTTATTTGCATGATTACTGTGGAATGATGCATGTTGTAGCCCTTGAATAGATAGAAAATGAATGTATTGTGAAATGATGGATGTTGTGGCCCTTGAATAAAATGGAAAAAGTGTTGCCTCTTGTGGTAATAGGATGGAAACTCAGACATAAATTCCGTAGCCGAATCCGAATGGACGGTAGTGCGGTCTGTACTTGGGATACAAGTCCACGTACCACTTGAGCAAACGACACATATTTCGATTTATTTTGTCTTGTTTGTTTATTATCTGTTATTTAATTTTTGCATGTTATTTGTTTGTGTAATGATGAGATAAAACGCATGGGCTTAGTAAGTTGGATTAAAGGTCCTACATTTCGCGGGGTTAAAATCCTTTACCACGATGCTTCACCGCGTCAGATGATGTATATTCGGTTGAATGTAAGATGTGTTCAATCGGGTATACAAAGTCCGATATTGTTGTCTTTATTTTTTATATGCATTATGTTATTAGCGCATGTGCTTAGTAAGTTGGATTAAAGGTCCTCCATTTCGAGGGGTTAAAATCCTTTACCACGATGCTTTGCCGCGCCGGATGATGTATATTCGGTTGAATGTAAGATGTGTTCAATCGGGTATACGGAGTCCGATATTGTTGTCTTTATCTTTATATGCATTATGTTATTAGCGCACGGGCTTAGTAAGTTGGATTAAAGGTCCTCCATTTCGAGGGGTTAAAATCATTTACCACGATGCTTCGCCGCACCGGATGACGTATATTCGGTTGAATGTAAGATGTGTTCAATCGGGTATACAAAGTCCGATATTGTTGTCTTTATTTTTTATATGCATTATGTTATTAGTGCATGGGCTTAGTAAGTTGGATTAAAGGTCCTCTATGTCGAAGGGTTAAAATCTTTTACCACGATGCTTTGCCGCGCCTTTTAGCCCGTTGTTATTTATTAGGTGTCATCTATTCATCCGTTCACGTATGTGTCATGTTGTTTACTGTATTTTGGTGGTCACTGCTGTAACCCCGTTCTAACACGTTTCAGAACGCCGCACGAACGCATGTTTTCTGTCTCAGTTCGTTTGAACGCGTTTACGAACGCTACTCGAACGCGATACTTCTGTTTACCATTCGAACGCGGCTACGAACGCCCACGGTAAACAGGCCCTCTTCCATCACATCTCATGCATGGTTACTCATTTTGTCATTTACATTTTTGATTATTCATGTTCTCGCAGTTAGTCATTTATTGTGTCCATAAGATCACATGTTCGTTTCCATGATGCATGTTTACACGATAGTTATCTACTTATACTTCCGCATTCATCCATTCAACATGTTCATGAAGTTATATGCTTGCCGTTATTTTGATTTGCTTTCATGCGTGATTGTACAATTATTATCTACTGGCATGCCTATGATCAAATGTAATGTGCTTATGACATTGTATGCTTGCCGTATTTCAATTTATCTTTATGCATGCAAATTGGGACATAGATTATATGCAAATACGTTGTATGCAAATTCGGACATAGATTATATGCAAATATGTTATATGCAAATTCAGACATAGGTTATATGCAAACTTAGATATGAGCCTTGTACTTATGCATGCGAACTTAGGAGTAAATTATCCTTGGAAATAAATGTTGCTTAGGCTTGGTTAAATTATTGCACAAATCATTTCATTACAAGTGGCATAAGTAATGGACCATTCCGAACCCAACGATTTGAGGTCTTCCCTTGCGAGGGGTGAGTGCGGCCTTAAATCTTTGTCCCAGTTCACACCGGGTGGCGACTCCATTATTCTCCGGTTTAGTCCCCCGCGGGCTACTCCATACTCCCAACTAGGCCGCGAGCCTAGAACAGCATGCGTCGCCCTATTTTTGTGTCCCACAGTCTGGCGACTCCACCGGGGATAGAGAATTGGCCCCAAAATAATGTCTTGTAATGTTTGGATTTGTGCTTTAATTAACCGTGTCTACTGTGGGTTAAAAGGGGTTTAATCAAATGCACTTTTAAGGCTGGGTAATGGTTTGGTGTCTTCCTTCATTCACTACCTTTCTATAAGGAAAAGCCGTGAAGGCACCTAGATAATCATTTACTTGTAGCCTGTTGTGATAGACTAATTTGGAGGACTCGTTGTTTATTCATGTCACCAAGCGATAAGAGCCTAAGAGGCTTGGGTTTTTAAGAGAGTTCGCTCCGCCCTCCCTCTGGGGAATCTACAATGGGAAATCCATTTGATAGTCAGTCACACACCATAACTCGTTGGCACGTACTGTAAGGTACAAAAAAGGTGCGCTCACATGGTCGCTCGAACCCTTGAGTCGGGAGACCTAGTTGTGGGCAATCCTTCGCCAGTAAGAGTCTTTGTCTACACTCCCGCAAACCCACACGTAGACCGGAGTTGTATGGCCTATAGCAACTATTTCCTTGTGCTTGTTGCATCCTCATTTGGATGCAGTTGGACTTCCTGTCAGAAATGCGAACTTGTTGGGCCATTTAAACTGGGATGAGTTCGTATCCTATGACAATTGGGCCAAAAGCTTCTGAAATGTTGATGGGCCACTCTGTAGAAACTATTTCTGTATGCTTGTGTTTAGGAACATTGTCGTTTGGATCCATTCGGACCTTTTGTCATGAAATATGGGCTTGTTGGGCCATTTAAACTGGGACAAGAACATATGTTATGATGATTGGGCCAAAAAGCCTCTAAAATGCCAATGGGCCATTATATGCTTGTGTTTGGGAACATTGTCGTTTGGATCCATGCGGACCTTTTGTCATGAAGTATGGGCTTGTTGGGCCATTTAAACTGGGACAAGAACGTATCTTATGATGATTGGGCCAAAAGCTTCTAAAACGCCAATGGGCCATTATATGTTTGTGTTTAGGAGCATTATCATTTGGATACGGTTGGGCTTCTTGCCATGAGATGTGAACTTGTTGGGACTTTTAAACTGGGACAAGTTCACTCCTATGACAGTTAGCCCAAAAGCTTCTATAATGATGATGGGCCGATTTGTGTGAAAATTTTAATGAGTTGATATATTCCTTGTATCGCATGCATCTCATTCATCTCATGCATACATATATCCTGTTAACACCCTCTATGTCTATAAAAGACATCATAGATTCCTGTTGGGTTAGGGAAGAGGGAAGACTCACTAAAAGACCGGTAACAGATATGAGTACATCCGATAACGAGTTATCCCAGATAGATCAGTTGGAAAACGGTCTCGCCAAAATTACTGAACAGTTGCAAGCCTTGACTACTGCTGTGGCTGGTATGACAGTACCCCGTGTGCTGGAAGTTCTTGAGAAATGTAGAGTCGCGAGTAGCCTCCGAATTGGTTGGGGGATGATATCCCCGCTTTTGACGAAGACAGGCAGAGTATGTAATAGGCAGAGTGATTGGGTCTCAAGCAGAATTTCAGAAGCTTCGGGATCAGGTTGAAACAGTTACCACCCGCAAATGAGGGTAACATTAAGAGTTGTTAGATTTAATGAGGCAATGACCTTCGAAGTGTTGGACAAAATGACCCATAGCGTCACTATTTGCACAGATCATTGTGTTGTTGTAGCAAATTAACTATGTGACAAGGAAATTGCACTCTCATCATTTGTGATTGGATCACCATAGATATATAAATGAAGAGAGGTCCCTATGATTAGTACCTGGACTGAGAATGATATGAGACAGTATCAGTCCCCGAAGGTTTAATCATTAAATATCCCTAGCCGTAGTATTATCGAGACTGGACATCGATAATGCGGAATAGGCTAGTATTGCACTTGTGCGCGTTTGTGAGGGCACAACGGCATAGTTCTCATATATATAAGTTTGGATACTTATGCAAGTGCGATAGGAGGTCGTGTTTCACCGATGGTACGGGAAACAGTCGCTCTGGATAGACCCCTCGGAATCCCATTGGTATTATGACTATGTGTCTATGGGAGGCCGAAATCGAGGTAGGTGTGTATAGTCTTAACCTGAGACTTGCATCGCTAATACTTACGATAATCGATAAACTTTGGTCTTGGTGGTAGGGGGCTTTAACCGGTTCTGTGTACACCACTTCTGGGTTTATCAGAGAGTCGTAGTGTATTGGGTGTGATGTCAAGATGGAAGTGTCACTTCAGTCATTTGGAGATGATGTCACGCAGGATACGGTACTAGTGCTCTTGAGTGTTGCGCAACCAATCGGGATATTGTGACCAGGTCATGTATATCCGATTATAGACTATGTTACCAGACATCCGACATGTGTTTCGGACGGGGCAGACACTTATCCAGCCCCAGCCCTAGCACGTGATTATCCGATACTGGGCCGATATACACAATACTACGGTATACTACGCTTGATACAGATCTATATATTCCTGTAAGAATATTTCTGGAGAATTGGGTAGGCATGGCGCTTTGCTAGAAGCCAACCTTGTCTTAAATCGATATAAACGTAGTACGAGGTACTTACGTGTTCGGACAGTCCGACGATCGTATTTACTGCCAACATATCCGGAGATCTCATGGGTCGCTTCCTGAAGATTCACCGATGACGTATGACTCGCACTTTGATTAATCTGGGATTAATTAGAAGAGAGAGATAGAATTAATCTGGGATTAATTCGATGAGAGAAAAAATCTAATCTGGGATTAATTGCGGAGATATTTTATCTGGGATAAAATATTAATTAAAGAGAGAGAACGATTAATTTGGAATTAATCGATAAATTAATATATTCGATATATTAATCGAAATTGGATTTCGACGCGGAATTAAAATTAGATTTTAATTCGGCGAGCGAATTAATTTAGAATTAATTCGTTAGCGACGTGAATAGTGAATTCGCTAGGCGTAATCACTTAATTACGACGCGACGGAAAATTCGTTAATTTGGAATTAGCGAACCCGAGCCCGAGAGTGATTGCGAGCGCATTCGCATTTCGAATTCGAGCGCGGCACGCGAGTCACATCAAGCGTCAAATCGTTGTCACATCATGCGTCAAATCAATTGTCACTTTGAGTGATGTGATATGACATGTTGTCACTTTATTAAAGTGAATGATGTGAATATAGAAAGGTGATTGTTTGAAAGTTGATAGGACTTGTGTATATATATTTTTTCTTTACTTGGTAAATGGAATAAAGATATATGTATATAAAAATCATTCTCTCTCTTGGACCATTATTGTTCACAGTTTTTGGCAAATTATTGTGCCTTCACGTGACTCAATGGTTTTTGGTTGTTCAGTTTTTGGCCTTTTTTGCACAATTCACGTGACCCTCTCTCACTTTTTTTGGTCTTCACGGTTTTAGCAAAATGGAGCCAAAAACCTTCTATCTTCTCTCTCGGTCTTGACCGTTCTTCTTCTTCTTCTTGTTGCGTTTTCTGCCGAAAGTAATGAGAAACAAGATTTGATTTTGTTTCAAAACTTAGTGCTAGCACACCTGAGGCATACATAGGTGATAGGGAATTCTTCTTTGAGCAAGGAAGCTTGAAGCTTTGAGCTTCAATGGAGTCTCACATGGCCGAAAATGGGGAGTCCAAACCAGTCCAAATCGCACAGCCCACTGCAAGATGAAGCTACTGCCGAGACTTGGAGGGAGCCAAAAACGCATCTTGTTCTTCATCCATCAAAACCGAATTCAATGTGAGTTGATTCCGCCACCTCCTTTGATGTGTTCATATGTGATTTTTATGCATTGTTTGTGATCTTGTGGACTTGATTAAACTCCAACATTGGTATCAGAGCCATTGATGCATGAAATCCGAAATTAGGGTTCTTGGCAATTTGGGGCTTTTTGATTTGGCTTGATTCTGACAAATTGATTGTGTAAGAATGCTTATATATGATCTAATTTGAGATATATGTAATCAATTTGACAAAAAAATCATTGGATTGATTTTCCCCAATTTGCAAATTTTGGTCAAAACTTTAATTTGGGTAAACTCGATTTAGGCATGATTTGGTTGAATTGTTTGATGCATTATGCTTGAATGAGGTTGAATTGAAGTTGTGCATGATCAATTTCAAGAAAATTGGATTAGATCAATTTTCCCCAATTCTTAGGTTGAATTTGAAACTTGAAATTGGGCAAAATGTGTTTAAGCATGTTTTAATTGCATTGGATGTTTAAGTATGCTTAGAACATGTTTAATTGAGATTGTGTGTGATCAATTTCATGAAATTGGATTGGATTCAATTTTCCCCAAATTGGAGGCTTGGCCGAAAATTGGAAGAACCTAATGTCTTGGTAATTTTGTTTTGTTTGATCATTGGATGACTTAAAAACAATTGGTTAATGTTGTTTTGATTCAATTGGATTGAATTTTGATTTAGAACATTTTTCCCTTTTAAAGTGGCTTGGCCGATTTTAAAGAACATGAATTCTTTGTGATTTTGTTGTTTGATTCATTGGATGAGTTGAATTGATTTGGGAAATTAAGATTGTGGACTCAATTGGATTGAAACCGAATCGAATTGAAAAACCCCTAATTGCCGAGACTTGAAAGCATGTTAATTGGGTTTGATTTTAATTGAATTGTGTTGGACACTATTTGGTTGTTAAGTGCATGATTAGTTAGGCTAATTGATATTTTAGAAATGTTAATTGGGTAATTGATTGTGTATTACACTTAGGTTAATTAATTGTGAAATTGGGAATTTTATAAGTTAATTAATTTGGGCTTGATTTTGGAAATTGGGCTTGTTAGGTTGTAATTGGGCTTTTGGGCTTTGTTGTAACAAAGTTGGGTTTAGGCAAAATTGGTTGGATCCAATTAGGCCCAAAACCGAATCCAAAAGGTCCAATTATGATTTAATGGACCTTAATTATTTAATTGGGCCTAATGGGCCAAAATTAATTTAAAGGCTTATGGGGTAACTCCCGGACTGGATGGATTTTGGTTGTTCGGTTTGACCCGAGTTGACCAAAAGTCCACGCCTATAGAAATTAATTAAAAGCCCATTGGACTTTAATTAAATAAAACATTAGATGTTAATCGGGCTTTGAGACCCGTTGCGATTAAATTTGGAATTTAAGTCGTAAAGGTTCGTTAATAAAAGTGTAATATTAATTTAGAATTAAATAATGAATTAGAATTAAATACGTATTAAATTGGATTTAATTATGTAATTTAATTTAATTCGTAGAAATTGTACTTTGAGTACGTGTTTGCAATACGAGTTTGACTCGAACAAAAATCAAATCTTTGTTTGAACATTGGATGATCACTAATAATCAAGATTAATTAATTTGATTGATTGATTGATAACATGCTTGTATGAATACATGGTTGTGATGTTTGAATAATGTATATCGGATGGATATTAGTCGGGTTGGGCGATTTTGGAAATTGTAATAAATTTGATTTATTAAATTGGACCTGCGTGTCCAGCCTTATCTCCTATTTCTTTGTATTCTCTTCTCACCTATTCCCCTCCATGTAAAGAGTTTCTTTAGAAGTGTAGTGTAACGGGTAGAAGTAATACAAGTGCTAGCGGGAGAGAGAAAGTGAGAGATTTGATCTAGGATCAATGTAAAATATCCATCCGCATATCATTATTATTTTATTATTTCATACTCGCTTTATTATGTGTTTAGAATGCATGCTTAAGGGTGTATGATGATGAGACCTTAACAAAGATAATTAAATTGGTAGCCAGTTTGCACGCGAAAAACCCTCGTTTATATTAAGCAAATATCCTTCCATTGAATGATTCTTGTTCAAGATCCGAAGTTGGCATTGGTTTTTATTGACCAAAGTCAAGACCTTTGTCAATCAAGGATGTACTTGAATCATGAGAGTTTTGTTGCATATCGGTGTCTTGTCCAAATCGTGATTTTTATTGGCCAAAGTCAGGTCACTTTTTGTCCAATGACATTGATTACAAAACTTTCCTCGTCAATGGGTCCCGCTTAACTGGAATCATTAGGTTTGTTTTTGGCCAAAGCCAAGGCCTAGATGATTCAGAGGATAGGGTTAGGAAAATGTATTGGATACATTGACATTATACATATGTTTCGGACTTGGATGTCCACCTAACCGGATCTAGGAATTGGATGAGATCCAATTGATCTGTGAGATCTACCTAGTTAAATAGCATACAGCTTTTTATTGGCCAAAGTCAGGGTTGTGTGTTATTTAATAGGATCCTAGCCCACTAGGAAACACGGTTTCCCGAGTACTCCACAGAGGGTTAGAGACTCGACGAAAAATAGTGGGAGGCAAGTATTGAATTTGCAACATTCGTTCGAATACTCGCTAAACACGCTCATTTTATTTTATTTCGTCATTAGATTAAATATTAGTTAGACTAATATTTAAATTGTTGTTTTAATGAACAGTTGGACTGTATTATACTTGATTATATATAATTGGATTATATTAATCAATATATTTGAATTAATTAATTTCAGTTTACAGTTGATTTTATAATTGGATTATAGTAATCAATGTAATTGAGGTTAATTAATTTGGATTATTTTGATTATATAGTTGGACTATTATAATCATTATAATATATAAGTACCACTAATCGTTGATTAAATAGTTGGACTATTGTAATCAAGATAAAATTGAAAAGTTGAATATTTAAAATATAATCTAGGATTAAATATTTTAAATGATTTAATTTTCAAAGGGATTGGGAATAAATAATAGGTTACTTTATTTGATAAAATAACTTATTAACCTTAAGCCCAAAATTAAGCAAATAGTAGAGCATAAAATCTTTGGAAGATTTATGTGATGATGACTTTAATGCTTAATTAATATACTTATAATAAATCTATCTTTAGATTTAAAAGTATTAAATTGCAATTAATAATTCTTGGAGAATTAATTGACTATTCTAGTGGAGAAAAGTCAAAGTTTGCAATTGGGCATGTTGCACGAGGTGCACATCGTTTCGATATTCCAAAACCCAAGGCTTGGCCTAAGGTTCCTAAAATATTGAAAAGGATAATTGACATATCCCAAAGTGACTACCATTTGGATATGGAAGACACGAAGGAATTAAAGAAAGGGCGAGGCTCTAACTTTAAAAATATTTGTCTTAGTTATGTTCACAGCTAGTAGTATTGAAATTAGATTTTAAATACTTAGTGTGGTACATAATAATATATGTATTGATATTCAGAATCTGCTTTGAGCAGGATACTGACTTCAAGCTGAGATTCCTCTGCGAATCGGAAACGGGACGAAAGTCGCTGTTTCGACCGTAGATACCTAAGTTTAGGAACTAACCGGGGTGTGTACTTAAATTAGGAACTGTTATAATGTAACTAGTTTGACTAGAGACATTATCTCTTTATCAGTGTTTAATCCTGCGGATAAAACCTTTATATTATAGAACACTGAGTGTTTTATTATATAAAGATGATACTGAGATAAATACATTAGATGTAAATAACAGAATTTATATTTTGAATATAATAAAATCTCAAACATATAAATGACAAATAAATAGCTCAAATTGATTTGATCAATAGAGACTTATTTATGGCATTGTTGTCTAGGACACAATTAAACGAGACACGTCAGTTAGACGGTGTGTCCGAACTAAAACCAAGTTTTGTTGGACATAATTAGGTTTTTCGCGAGTCGCTCTGAGCTACTGTTTCCTTCAACAGGATATGTATTAACAGTGCAAAACTTATTTAGAATAAGGTTCCACATAAATCTGTTTGACAGATATCATATAGGATATGAACAGGAAAGAAACGAGGTTTCTCATTCCTGATAATTTGGGTATGCCAGGCATACAGTTTGGATGATACCAAACTAAGACCCAAATGGATTAGTGCCAATATAGGTTATCCTAAGGGAAACCATAAGTATAGTACTTATAAATCCCACATGAGAACAATGTGATTGTTGCTCACCATGCGGTTTTCCTGAGAGGAATACCGATATGCAGTGGTCAGTGGGAGGATAGTGATACTCGATGAAAAATCGGAGTAATACTATTCAAAGCACGAAGTCCTTAATGGAACACAAACAATTCATCTATGATGAATCTGTACCATTAATCTTCAAATACACAAGAAATCGAGTAGATCGGATAGAGTCAGAAAACAACCTAGGGTATGGGTTTCTGATCTAACCTCATTAAGATGTCAATCTTATGAAGGTATATCCACCGACTACGTTTAGAGGAAGTGATACGAGGTATCAACTCCCTATTATGGCAAAGTGCCATAAGTCCAAAATGGATTCCATGTTTAACAACTATTTTGGATACTAGTTGTTGTACCACGAGGCATTGTGCCTATGGTACATTAAATGTCTTCAATGAAGACATACATGGATGGCAACATACCAATGTACAAAGCTAGGCTTTTGACGGAAAGGTATCGTTATCAACATTGTGTTTATAACGGTTCAACCTTTTACCTGTTGCCATGGTAAATCCATTTTGAAGATGCTTGTTGATAACTGCATATTTCATTTATGAAATGTGTCAGTTGCATATCAAAATCGCTTTCCTGAAAAGGAAACCTTTTGGAGGATGCTTTCAACATCCTGACGATTTTGTATAACCGACAAACAAGGTTTGCGGGTTATTCGATCCATGTTTGGATCAAGCAAGCATAAGGTTCTTGGAACTGACGTTTTGAAATAATCATAATAGTTTATGATTTGACTCAAAACGAAATAATTCTTGTGTATATAAGGAGGTTAGTGGGAGAGGGCACTGAACAATGAAATTCCCATAAAACAATCGGTGAAAGCTTGGCTTTCATAAGAAATTCTCCGTAGAATTCTGGGGAGTAGCAACCTTTATTCAAGGAATAAAGATCTACTGGGCTAGATTTGGAGTTGGTAACACTCTCTGAGAAATTGTACATTTAAAATGTACTTGTATTGGTGTCTCATACGCTTCGAGCATATGGAGTCACAATCGGGTCAATCCAAGTGATAGTCACTGGATTGAAGATTAAGAACATCTGTTAGTATCTGAAGAACTAAAGATGTTGTCTTAAACTATGGAGATGGAGAACTTGAAGTGACTGGGATCACTGCTGCAAGTTTCCAAACCGGTAAATACTGCCGGTACTTTAAAGTTTGAACACTGGGACAGTGAGCTGGAAATCTTCCGAGCAAGATAACTGTTGCCGAATTAACAACAAATGCGGATTATTGCTGCAGCTGAGGCAGCAATAGAAGCCATTTGGATCGATAATAAATCTAATTAGATTAGATATAATTCTGTTAGCAGCTGAGCTAGGCGTCAGCACAGGCTAAAGAATTAAAGGTCTCATCGACGATCCAGATATATACTTCTATATCATCTGATTCGTTCGGATCATACATCGTGGCGATGTGATGATCGTGTAAATCGCGTCAGACGATAATTAAGCAAATCCGCTGACGAAAACCTTTCCTCAGCAATTTGAGCGAACCGTACATAGTTCAGGTGTGGGACACTTGAGTGACTGGCTATGTGCCAAGTGGGAGATTGTTGGACAAAATGACCCATAGCGTCACTATTTGCACAGATCATTGTGTTGTTGTAGCAAATTAACTATGTGACAAGGAAATTGCACTCTCATCATTTGTGATTGGATCACCATAGATATATAAATGAAGAGAGGTCCCTATGATTAGTACCTGGACTGAGAATGATATGAGACAGTATCAGTCCCCGAAGGTTTAATCATTAAATATCCCTAGCCGTAGTATTATCGAGACTGGACATCGATAATGCGGAATAGGCTAGTATTGCACTTGTGCGCGTTTGTGAGGGCACAACGGCATAGTTCTCATATATATAAGTATTGGATACTTATGCAAGTGCGATAGGAGGTCGTGTTTCACCGATGGTACGGGAAACAGCTTCGCTCTGGATAGACCCCTCGGAATCCCATTGGTATTATGACTATGTGTCTATGGGAGGCCGAAATCGAGGTAGGTGTGTATAGTCTTAACCTGAGACTTGCATCGCTAATACTTACGATAATCGATAAACTTTGGTCTTGGTGGTAGGGGGCTTTAACCGGTTCTGTGTACACCACTTCTGGGTTTATCAGAGAGTCGTAGTGTATGGGTGTGATGTCAAGATGGAAGTGTCACTTCAGTCATTTGGAGATGATGTCACGCAGGATACGGTACTAGTGCTCTTGAGTGTTGCGCAACCCATCGGGATATTGTGACCAGGTCATGTATATCCGATTATAGAGACTATGTTACCAGACATCCGACATGTGTTTCGGACGGGGCAGACACTTATCCAGCCCCAGCCCTAGCACGTGATTATCCGATACTGGGCCGATATACACAATACTACGGTATACTACGCTTGATACAGATCTATATATTCCTGTAAGAATATTTCTGGAGAATTGGGTAGGCATGGCGCTTTGCTAGAAGCCAACCTTGTCTTGTAAATCGATATAAACGTAGTACGAGGTACTTACGTGTTCGGACAGTTCGACGATCGTATTTACTGCCAACATATCCGGAGATCTCATGGGTCGCTTCCTGAAGATTCACCGATGACGTATGACTCGCACTTTGATTAATCTGGGATTAATTAGAAGAGAGAGATAGAATTAATCTGGGATTAATTCGATGAGAGAGAAAATTAATCTGGGATTAATTGCGGAGATATTTTATCTGGGATAAAATATTAATTAAAGAGAGAGAACGATTAATTTGGAATTAATCGATAAATTAATATATTCGATATATTAATCGAAATTGGATTTTGACGCGGAATTAAAATTAGATTTTAATTCGGGCGAGCGAATTAATTTAGAATTAATTCGTTAGCGACGTGAATAGTGAATTCGCTAGGCGTAATCACTTAATTACGACGCGACGGAAAATTCGTTAATTTGGAATTAGCGAACCCGAGCCCGAGAGTGATTGCGAGCGCATTCGCATTTCGAATTCGAGCGCGGCACGCGAGTCACATCAAGCGTCAAATCGTTTGTCACATCATGCGTCAAATCAATTGTCACTTTGAGTGATGTGATATGACATGTTGTCACTTTATTAAAGTGACATGATGTGAATATAGAAAGGTGATTGTTTGAAAGTTGATAGGACTTGTGTATATATATTTTATTCATTTACTTGGTAAATGGAATAAAGATATATGTATATAAAAATCATTCTCTCTCTCTTGGACCAATTATTGTTCACGGTTTTTGGCAAATTATTGTGCCATTCACGTGACTCATTGGTTTTTGGTTGTTCATGTTTTTGGCCTAATTTTTGGACCACATTCACGTGACCCTCTCTCACTTCTTTTGGTCTTCACGGTTTTAGCAAAATGGAGCCAAAAACCTTCTATCTTCTCTCTCGGTCTTGGACCGTTCTTCTTCTTCTTCTTGTTGCGTTTTCTGCCGAGAAGTAATGAGAAACAAGATTTGATTTTGTTTCAAAACTTAGTGCTAGCACACCTTGAGGCATACATAGGTGATAGGGAAGCTTCTTCTTTGAGCAAGGAAGCTTGAAGCTTTGAGCTTCAATGGAGTCTCACATGGCCGAAAATGGTGGAGTCCAAACCAGTCCAAATCGCACAGCCCACTGCAAGATGAAGCTACTGCCGTGACTTGGAGGGAGCCAAAAATGCATCATGTTCTTCATCCATCAAAACCGAATTCAATGTGAGTTGATTCCGCCACCTCCTTTGATGTGTTCATATGTGATTTTTATGCATTGTTTGTGATCTTGTGGACTTGATTAAACTCCAACACGAAGAACAGTTGCCAGCTCAGTTCAAGATGCCGGATATGGCTAAGTTAAACGGGAATGAGGATCTGAAGGTCCATCTCCGTCAGTATGTTTCAGTGGGTTTATCCAAGCGTCAAGTGTAGAAAATGTTTGGGATGTCACTTGAGAGAGCGCCGGTAGTTTGGTATCACAGCCTTGAGAAGAAGATTAGGGAAGATTGGATGGAGCTGGCTGATGCTTTTCTGAAGCAATATGTTACAGATTTGGAAATTGATTTGTCACTCCGTGATTTGGAGAACACTAAGGAGAAGTCGGAGGAAAGGTTCAAGGAGTATGTAGACCGCTGGAGAAGTCAGCTTCTGAAAATGCAGACTCAGCCCTCTGAGAAGGACCAGATTAAAATGATCATCAATGGCACCAAGCCCTCGATTTATGGAAAGCTGAGGAGGATGACCTCCATGATTGCTGATTTTCGACAGTTAAGAGAAACTGTCATGGATATTGAAGAAGAAGAGGCAGAGAACAGGAAGTTTTATGGCCTAAGTAGGAGGCCTATTGGGGGAACATCAGGTACCAAACCTATTTCTGCGGAGATTGCTGCCATCCGGAATCAGAGATTCTACAACTTAGGGAGGCCCTTGTCTAAGGTGCTGGAGATATTAAAAAGACAAGGACTTCTGAAACCCCTGGAGACCAAACCACTTCCCAACCCTCCACCACCACATCTCAATCTGAGCCAATACTGTAACTTCCACCAACAGAAAGGCCACGACACTGATAATTATGCCCGCCTCTGCCATGAAATCCAAGACCTTATAGACTCCAAAACGATACCCGACCCTGAAATAGAACGCCCCAACAAACACCAAAATCCCCTACCAAATTACCACTCTGTCCCCCCCACCGACCTATATTATAAACTCTGGCCTACCCGAAAGCCTTGTCCTCAAGTCCTTTGACCATCAAGCCTTTTGCCTGGGAATTTGGGATAGTAACAGTGAAGATGAGACAGAACGGGGGCAGAATTTCTGGGAAGACTTCTACAGTAGTGATGAAGAATAAGTGATGGGAATGACACGCAACGGTCGTTTCTATAGTGATATGGTAGAAAATGGTAAGGAAGTATTAACAGATGGCAGAGAAGTGATTGAGAATGCAGAGATTACTGAAGGAGATACAATGCTGAGGCAGTTGAAAACGATCCGGGCACATGTTAGCTTCTGGGAATTGTTGTGTTCATCATAGGAACACAGACGGGCCATGGTTGAGGCCTTAAGCAAGATAGTAGTGCCAGAAGATGCCAACCCCGCAATGTTTGTTGGGTCAGTCCAAAAGGATCCAGATCTGTTGCCTTCATACCCAGCTTGTTTATCAGGGCTGAAGTGAGGGGTAAATGGACCTTTTGTGTGATGGTGGATGACAGCTCATCCATTAATGTGTGCCCGTTGAAGATTTTGGCCAAGCTGGGTATGAAGGCAACAGATCTGGATCCCTCTAGTATGACTATCAAGGCTTATGATGATAGTAAGCGAGGAGTTGACGGTACGTTTGTGGCAGCGGTCAAGGTTGGTCCTATTGAGGACGAAATTGAGTTCACAGTGCTGGATATCCCAGCTACTTTTGCCTTGTTGTTAGGAATGCCTTGGTTTCATAAGCTTGGAGGCGTGCCCTCTACTCTACACCAGATGATTAAGTTCCCGTATGAGGGAGAGATTGTCACCATTCGAGCTGAGGTAGACAATGTTGTAGCTGCTTTAGAGATACTGCCTTTCACGAGGTTCCAAGTGTCGGCGACTTTTGAGGAGTGGGTGGATCCTAGGGTGGCTAGGATCATGGAAAAGATGAAGTTTGAGCCGGGCAAAAGTTCAACATTGCCTAATTTAGAGGTCAGACCACTCGAAGGGGTTTGGGGTACAAGTCTGATGAAGAAAAGCTGAGGGCTAAAAAGAAAGGGTTGAAATTGATGGAATGCTTTGTGAAGGCTTCAGGGTATCAAGGTGATCCCGAACCAATAGAAGTTAATGGGATTGTGGTGCCTGGATTTGAGATCTTCCAGGATATGTTGGGTGAAAAGCCGCTCACAGAAGAAATTGTGAAAGAAGAAGATAAGTGGGAAGAAGTTGATGAAATTGGAGAGCCTGACTCTCGAAGAGGATGAAGAAACTGAGAAAAATCCGGTTGCGGAGGAAGAAGTGTCTGTGGATGATGAAGACATTATCTTCCTGATTTATTTGAGTGTACTTCTACATTTGCTAGTAATAAAGACAATCATTTTGCTTACTTGCCTGAGTCCATTCCTTTCAATTTGCATGACTTGAGTACATTTGATATCAGCTCAACCAGAACAAATGCATTTAACTTGGGCACGCCTGAGAACCCCAAGGAAATTCTGATTGCAAGTGAGGTTACCTCCGAGGAGAGGGAGAAATTAGAAGAAATATTGGTAAAATATGCCAAAGTGTTTGCTTGGTCCTACGAGGACATGCCTGGGGTAGACAGAAGTATTGCCCATCATACAATACCAACTTATCCGAATATGAGGCCAATAAAACAGAAACTCCGACGAATGAGACCGGAATGGGCTGAGAAAGTTAAAGAAGAAGTCAAGAAACAAATAGTTGTGAGGTTCCTGGAAGTGGTAAAGTATCCCGAATGGTTAGCAAATGTTGTGCCAATGCCGAAGAAAGATGGGAAAGTCAGAATGTGTGTGGATTACAGAGATCTCAATAAGGCTTGTCCTAAAGATGATTTTCCTCTACCTCATATTGATGTGCTAGTTGATAGTGCAGTTTTATCTGCCATGTATTCATTTGCAGATGGGTTTTCAGGGTATAATCAGGTTCTTATGGCTGATGAAGACAAGCACAAAACTGCCTTCATCACCGAGTGGGGTACTTATTGTTACAAAGTAATACCGTTTGGGCTCAAGAATGCAGGAGCTACTTATCAGCGGATGGCCACTATATTGTTCCACGTTCTGATGCACAAAGAGATTGAAGTGTATGTGGATGACATGATGGTGAAATCAGAGACAAGAATTGGGCATATAGAAGCACTAGAGAATTTCCTTTAGAGGGTCGATAAGTACAACCTGCGATTGAATCCTAAGAAATGTGTGTTTGGGGTAACATCAGGAAAATTGCTGGGACATACAGTGGGAATGGGAGGAATAGAAGTAGATTCTGAGAAAATCAAGGCAATTACTGAGATGTCGGCACCGAAGATAGAGAAATGGGTTAGAGCATTCCTGGGAAAAATTTAGTACATCAGTCGGTTCATCGCCAAGTTGACATTAGTGTGTGAGCCTATTTTCAAACTGTTGAGAAAGGACCAGCCAGTGAAATGGAATGAGCAGTGTCAGTCAGCCTTCGACAAGATACCAGAATACTTGGTAAAACCTCATGTAGCCTTTGGTACTGTATTTGGCTATAGAATGGAAGCACTAGGTGCAATGATGGTACAAGCAGATGAGACCGGGGTAGAGCATGCAGTCTACTATCTCAGTAAGAAAATGCTTCCGTATGAAGCCCGCTATCAAGAAGTAGAGAAGATCTGTTTGGCAGTAGTATGGGCATCCAGAAAATTACGGCATTACTTCCAATCTTACAAGATCCAGGTAGTGGCAAAGGAGAATCCTTTGAAATATCTGTATTCAGTGCCTTTGCTAGTGGGAAAATTGGGCAGATGGTTAGTGTTACTGACAGAGTTTGACATTGAGTACCTCACTTCCAAAGTGATCAAGGGGAGATCCGTAGCAGAGTTTCTGGCATTGCAACCTATCGAAGGGGATCAACAAAAGTTTGAATTTCCAGATGAAGAGATCCAGGCAATAATAGTTAAGGGATGGAAAATGTACTTTGACGGAGCAGTGAATTACAAGGGAGCCGGAATTGGGATTGTGATAGTGACCCCGGAAGGAGAAACCTTGCCTATGGCCAAGAGGTTGACCTTCGGAGTAACCAACAACATGGCCGAGTACGAAGTATGTGCTTTTGGGTTGACGGCACTGATAGCCTTAAAGGCTGAGAGTGTAGAGGTCTATGGGGATTCAATGTTTGTAATTCGATAGATTCAGGGAGAATGGAACTGAAGGAAGAACGGTTGAAACCTTTCACCTCAGAAAGTTGGCACAGGCTATCCCTGATTGTAAATTTCAGCATTTGCCATGAGAAGAGAATCAGATGGCAGATGCATTAGCTACACTTGCAGCGACTTGGGAAAATCCAGAAAAGTTAGTGATGAGACCATTGATACTGACAACAGCAAGCAAACCGATCTATGAGATAGAAAGAGTTTCGGAAGTAGAGATCAACGATGGTAAACCTTGGTATCATGACATTCAGAGGTATCTGGAACACAGAGAGCTCCCAGAGGAAGCAATCAGAAAAGACAGAATAGCCATTCAGAAGTTGGCTTCTCAGTATGTGATTTTGAAAGGGGAACTGTACAAGAGGTAAGCAAAAGGCATTCAGCTAAAGTGTTTGAGAAGAGAAGAGGCTCAGAAAATAATAGAAGAAATACATTCCGGGGTATGTGGACCACACATGAATGGGTTGAATTTGTCTCGCAAGATTGTAAGACAAGGTTTCTATTGGTTAACCATGGAGACAGACTGTGCGAAGCTGGTAAAACATTGTCGCGATTGTCAAGCACATGGTAATATGAATCATCTGCCTCACATAGAGTTACACGGGTTGTCAGAGCCTTGGCCTTTCTCAGCATGTGAATTGATATGATTGGAGAGATTCGACCAAATGCATCGAATGGACATCGCTTCATAGTAGTGGCAGTAGACTACTTCTCAAAGTGGGTGGAAGCTGAATCATTCCGCAAAGTTATAGCAAAGTAGATGGCAAAGTTCATAACCCGGAATCTCATATGTCGGTATGGTATGCCGCATCATGTGGTCACAGACAACGGAGTTCAGTTCCAAGGGGAAACAAAGGCAATGCTGCAGAAGTACGGGATAGGCCATCACAAGTCATCGCCTTACAAACCGCAGGCAAATGGGGCAGTCGAGGCAGCCAACAAGACAATAAAGAAAATGTTAGCCAAGATGACAGATAACTACAGAGACTGGGCCGATAAATTACCGTACGCCTTGTGGGGGTACAGAACGTCTGTGAGAACAACAACATGAGCCACGCCTTACTCTTTGGTTTATGAAATGGAAGCAGTACTGCCAGTGGAAGTTAAGATACAGTCAATGAGGGTATTAGCAGAAACAGAGTTACCTGAACAAGAATAGGCCGCACAGAGGTTTGAACAGTTAGCACTGCTAGATGAAAAAAGAATGAAGTCCCTGCATCACATGCAGATATATCAGAAGAGGTTGGCTCGGGCATTCAACAAGAATGTGCACCCTACTAAGATTAAAAAGGGTGATTTGGTACTTAAGCAGTCAAGGCCGTCGATGACAGATCCGAGAGGAAAGTTCAGGCCTAACTGGGAAGGACCTTACATAGTGCAGAAGATAATGGGAAATAGAGCGGTGAGACTGTCAGACTTGGAAGGGAATGAGTTCACCGAGCTGATCAATGTAGACAGATTGAAGCTGTACTTTGCCTAAGAGAGAAAAGACTGAGCAAACACCAGGAAGATTGATAGAAGACCTAACCCGACGGGATAAGGAAACTCATGAATGCATGCATACACGTAACACATTTTGGCATTCTGTTTGTGTTTGTTTTATTTTATATTCACAGATTTTGAAGAAGGAAAGAGAAAGTGGCAAAGACAAGCTGATCAGAAGCATCAACATATCATCAGCAGTTTTAGGGATGCGTCCCAGGATCGAGGTCCACTGCATCATCATTTTCGGGATGCGTCCCAGGGTCGAGGCCCATATTTTGTCAGCGGTATTGGGATATGTCCCAGGGTCGAGGCCCCCGTTGTCGGTTGCAGCTATTGGGATGCGTCCCAGGATCGAGGTACATTGCATCATCATTTTCGAGATGCGTCCCAGGGTCGAGGCCCACATTTTGTCAGCGGTATTGGGATGCATCCCAGGGTCGAGGCCCCCGTTGTCGGTTGCAGCTATTGAGATGCGTCCCAGGATCGAGGTCCACTGCATCATCATTTTCGGGATGCGTCCCAGGGTCGAGGCCCATATTTTGTCAGCGGTATTGGGATGCGTCCCAGGGTCGAGGCCCCCGTTGTCGGTTACAGCTATTGGGATGTGTCCCAGGATAGAGGTCCACTGCATCATCAACTCAGTTTGAGACAGTAAGAAAGTCAGGTGGCAGCTGGCGAGCCAGTTAAGTGAAAATGCATTGCATAACTTTGATAGGATTGTCACTGTTACATATTACACAAGTCTGATCAAAGTGGGGGCGACTGTAGGCACTACATTTTCGCATGTAAGTCCCTATGATGAGTCTCATTTGGAGGCACTACCTTTTAAGTCACGGAAGTCACGGGAAACGGACGTCGGAAGGGAATCAGTATTTTTGTTAGATTTTATTCACTTGTTTAGCCTCGGGCTCGCTTGTTGGACCTCCATTTTAAAGCACATTTGGCCCAAAAACTCCGCAAACCATTTAACCTTGGCCCAAAACCCCTGCAAGCTACACACCTAGCTAACACACACCAAGCCCACCACCAAAGCCAACCCACACGCCCAAGCCTTGGCCCACATGCCCAAGCCCACTTAAAACACATCCAAATTAATTAAATACATATTTAACACATGACAAAATTAAATAAAATCTATAAATCATATACCAAAATTAAATAAAATCTAAAAATCATATACCAATTTAAAATAAAATCATGCCTAATTAAAATCAATCAAGTATATTATATTCCTAACTAAACAAATTTCATGCCTAAACAAAACAAATTAAATATATAACCTTCCTAAACAAACCAAATTTGGTCTCTAATCAATCTTGTGTTTTCCTTAAATAACACTAAATCATATCCTCCTTTAATGCACAAATCCCTTCATTGTCAAGCAAAGATTCACCCATCCCCTTTGTCTATAAAAGAAACACATTGCCAAGACACTTCCTCCTCCTCCAATTCACACAGATACAGCAAAAAAAGGGCTCTCGTTTTCACGCACATACAAGAAAAAGCTCTCTTATTCACGCCTAACACACTCAAGAAGCAACAAAGAAATCTCCCTTCTCCTTCTCACTCACATTGCCGAGAAGTAGCAGCCCATACACCTCATGAACCACCGAAAACAGCAGCTCCCTCTACAGCCCCTCTAAACATCGAAACAGCAGCCCCAAATCTATCCCTATACCACCGAAAAACTGCAGTATTTCATAGCCCAAAACAGTCACATTATTACCGAAAATCACACTAAAAAAATAGCAGCCCAAACACCTTAAAACAGCCCATAAATCACCTAAAACAGTAACTAAAAACTGCACTTTTAATTCGTAAAATAGTAACCAAAAAAACTGCACTTTAAACCTTCAAAAAAATCCAAAACAGTAGCCTAAATACATCAAACACAGTGACAAAAAATCAGCAATAAAACAGCAGCAAAACAGCAGCGAAACGGAGCGAAAACGGTAGATTGAGCTGCGAAATGGCGAGGAAAATGAAAAATCAGTAAGCCGGAAGAGTTGTAGAGATTAGCCCTTCCGATCATCATGTAACGTGCTTCCAAAAGTCGACACAAAAGGTTAGACCTGAGGGTACTTTTCACATCTATTTTCATTCATATTTTATTGTTTATTAAATTTTATTTGCATGATTATTGTGGAATGATGCATGTTGTGGCCCTTGAATAGATAGAAAATGTATATATTGTGAAATGATGCATGTTGTGGCCCTTGAATAAAATGGAAAAGGTGTCGCCTCTTGTGGTATATAGGATGGAAACCCAGACATAAATTCCATAGCCGAATCTGAATGGACGGTAGTGCGGTCTGTACTTGGGATACAACTCCACGTACCACTTGAGCAAACGGCACATATTTCGATTTATTTTGTCTTGTTTGTTTATTATCCGTTATTTAATTTCTGCATGTTATTTGTTTGTGTAATGATGAGATAAAGTGCATGGGCTTAGTAAGTTGGATTAAAGGTCCTCCATTTCGGGGGGTTAAAATCTTTTACCACGATGCTTCACCGCGCCAGATGACGTATATTCGGTTGAATGTAAGATGCGTTCAATCGGGTATACAAAGTCCGATATTGTTGTCTTTATTTTTATATGCATTATGTTATTAGCGCATGGGCTTAGTAAGTTGGATTAAAGGTCCTCCATTTCGAGGGGTCTTTTACCACGATGCTTTTCCGCGTTTACCGTGCCGGATGATGTATATTCGGTTGAATGTAAGATGTGTTCAATCGGGTATACGAAGTCTGATAATGTTGTCGTTATCTTTATATGCATTATGTTATTAGCGCATGGGCTTAGTAAGTTGGATTAAAGATCCTCTATTTCGAGGGGTTAAAATCATTTACCACGATGCTTCACCGCGCCGGATGACGAATATTCGGTTGAATGTAAGATGTGTTCAATCGGGTATACAAAGTCCGATATTGTTGTCTTTATTTTTATATGCATTATGTTATTAGTGCATGGGCTTAGTAAGTTGGATTAAAGGTCCTCTATGTCGAGGGGTTAAAATCCTTTACCACGATGCTTTGCCGCGCCTTTTAGCCCGTTGTTATTTATTAGGTGTCATCTATTCATCCATTCACGTATGTGTCATGTTGTTTATTATATTTTGGAGGTCACTGCTATAACCCAGTTCGAACACGTTTCAGAACGCCGCACGAACGCATGTTTTCTGTCTCAGTTCGTTCGAACGCGTTTACGAACGCTACTCGAACGCGAACCTTCTATTTACCGTTTGAACGCGGCTACGAACCCCGCACGAACGCCCACGGTAAACAGGCCATCTTCCATCACATATCATGCATGGTTACTCATTTTGTCATTTACCTTTTTGATTGTTCATGTTCTCACAGTTAGTCATTTATTGTGTCCACAAGATCACATGTTCGTTTCCATGATGCATGTTTACACGATAGTTATCAACTTATGCTTCCACATTCATCCATTCAACATGTTCATGAAGTTATATGCTTGTCGTTATTCCGATTTACTTTCATGCGTGATTGTACAATTATTATCTATTGCATGCCTATGATCAAATGTAATGTGCTTATGACATTGTATGCTTGCCGTATTTCAATTCATCTTTATGCATGCAAATTGGGACATAGATTATATGAAAATAGGTTGTATGCAAATTCAGACATAGATTATATGCAAATATGTTATATGCAAATTCGGACATAGGTTATATGCAAACTTAGATATGAGCCTTGTACTTATGCATGCGAACTTATCCTTGGAAATAAATGTTGCTTAGGCTTTGTTAAATTATTGCAAAAATCATTTCATTACAAGTGGCATAAGTAAGGGACCATTTCGAAGCCAACGGTTTGAGGTCTTCCCTTGCGAGGGGTGAGTGCAGCCTTAAATCTTTGTCTTGGTTCACATCGGGTGGTGACTCCATTATTCTCCGGTTTAGTCCCCCGCGGGCTACTTCATACTCCCAACTAGGCCACGAGCCTAGAACAGCATGCGTCGCCCAGTTTCTGTGTCCCACACTCATGCATGGAACCGATGCCCAAACAATAACATGCAGGGAACTCTAATGCAAATATCTATACATACTCAAGACATGATAACTCTTATACAAACAATCTTTACTACATAACATGCATAATATAAGATAATACAACGACTCTGACTGAACTTATGTTCTGATTAGACTTGGTGGACACAGACCCTCTAGTGACTGCCATCAGTATCCAATCATTCCGAGCTCGTCCTCCGGGGTCCTGCAAAATAAAACATTTGGAGGGGGTTAGACCGTCATACGATCTAAGTGAGTGGACAAAAAATTGAAATGCAGTTACAAAAATATTTGGTTCTCAAACCAAACATTCAAAAAATGTCTTTATACCAAAAACTCTTTTTCTGTCTGAAAACTCTGGGCTTCTTTCAAAAAATCTATTATGAACTCTTTTTGAAAAACTTATCTTTTTGAAGGTTTCTTATAAAACTGTTGTTTTCTGAAATATTTTCTTTTCTAAAAACCTCTCTGAAATCTGTTCTGAAAACTTTTCTAATGTACATGTTTCAGAAAAATATATCTGAAAAACCTGATTTCTATTTCTGAAAACTATCTCTGAAAAACCTGATGTATGGGGCGTTACGTATCGCCGTCCCCCCATACGCCTAACTAGAGCCAGGAGTGGAAATCCATGACTTTGGGGGGTTACGTATCACCGTCCCCCAAAGCATGCCACTATTGTCCCAGAAATTAGTGGTCTTGGAGCATTACATATCACCGTCCCCCAAGCCACTGAATTAGAACTGGGGGTGCGGATCTATGTTACCTTCAAGCTCTGAATCTATGATCTAGTGGCATCTATCATCCCTAGTCCTGATCTAGGATCTGGGGGCGTTACGTATCGCCGTCCCCCAGTCCTCTACATGTGCACATACGCTGTCCGTCAATTCCATAACTGAATGAAGTTACATACTGAGGTTGGATTTTCCCCTATACCTCGAAAAATCATAAATCTCATGTCTTGAAAACATTTCTTTTCTCAATCACTTCTCAAATCATGCTTAGTAAAATATAACTGATAATAAAATTGGCTAACGCCCTAAAAGCAAAAAATAAGTTTGATATCAAAAATAATAAAATGAAAATCATGTTAAGAAAAGAGTGTCCAATCACTGTTTTGGAATCTGGCTGGCACTGAATCCTTTCATTGAAGAAAATTATGGTTCTTGTGGATAATCTATTATCGGAAACTTGATTAGCATATACGTTGTAAAATGAGCTTCAGAACTTAACTAAGCTTACTATTATATCAATATGTCTTAGCTACAAGGCTTATTTTGCTTGTGACTTGATGTAAGGTATGTATACAAATTGATACGAGACCTATAAGGCAGCCTCTGACACGCTAGGGTGATGCTGGGATGGTTTAAAACTAATTTTGGAAGATTCTGGTCTTCACGTCGTGACGCAGACCAATCAGAGACGGTTTCATCCAAATTTCTAGTTCGCGTCGTGACGCGGGTGATCCAGAATTAATTCTTCACTAATTTCCCAGTACGCGTCGTGATGCAGGTGTCTGCGCGTCGCGATGCGCACCTATTTTCCACAATTATGATCTTTCTTCTTCAAGTCTAACTCACCCAAATGTAATTACTAACACTCCCATACTAAAAACCAATACATAAAATATCATCATACTTTTATGTCACACATGTTAAATCAAGTTAACATCTTCAAACACTTCATTAATCACGTCATTCTTATTCTTACCTTAAAACCTTAGGATTTATCAAACTTGGGCACTTTATGCTACAACCAATTTCCCTACTTATAAATCATCACTATACAATCTCTAACATGCCAATAGCCATATTTTATCATAATTCTTTCAAAATCTAACCAATCAAGTTTTTGGTCAAGTTTCTTTACCTCCACATTTTGATTTTTTTCTTTCCATTCCAAGCCTTCAATGGTTGATAATTTTCCATCTTAGCTTGGTATGTAAGGATTGATAATTGCCTCCTCTTCTTCTTCTTCTTCTTCTTCTTCTTCTTCTTCTTCTTCTTCTTCTTATTCTTCTTCTTCTTCTTCTTCTTCTTCTCATTCTTTTCTTCTTCTTCTTCTTCTTCTTCTTCTCTTCTTCTTCTTCTTCTTCTTCTTCTTCTCTTCTTCTCTTCTCTTCTTCTTCTTCTTCTTCTTTCTTCTTCTTCTTCTTCTTCTTCTTCGTCTTCTTCTTCTTCTTCTTCTTCTTCTTCTTCTTCTTCTTCTTCTTCTTCTTCTTCTTCTTCTTCTTCTTCTTCTTCTTCTTCTTCTTCTTCTTCTTCTTCCTTCTTCTTCTTCTTCTTCTCTTCTTCTTCTTCGTTCTTCTTCTTCTTCTTCTTCTTCTTCTTTCTTCTTCTTCTTCTTCTTCTCTTCTTCTTCTTCTTCTTCTTCTTCTTCTTCTTCTTCTTCTTCTTTTGTAGATCTCGACCTAAGCTTTCCAAAAATATAAAATTCATAAAAATCGGAGTTCGTATAAGAATGTTACGGCTCAATTACTCTGGGCTATCCAAGTAGAACATCGTACCATCTAATATCAGATTCTTAAAGAATTTACCAACTGTTCCTAAAGTCATCTCATGGGGGTATATGTTTCCAGGCATGATTTACATTATGTGGCACCCGTCCCACATCGTAACCGTAGTTAAGATTCTCGGTCGTTACAAATTCTCCACCCTTAAATAGGATTTCTCCTCGAATCCTCTTTAAACTTGGAATCTTTCCATAGGTCACAAGATTCATGGTCACCAACTTTAACTGACTATATACTCGTATCTATCTTTATTTCATCATCTATTTAATATTATTGTCCGATGGTCGTCCTCATCCCGTCATTATACTATAGGGTGATGTGGTTATCTTGCTGCATCTGAAGAGCATATCATATTTATGATTGTATTCTCGTTCTGTTTGTTGAAATCTTACTTTACTGTAACTGACTCATATTAATGAGTTCACCACGACCTGTTGGAATTTAATCAAGTCCACAAGATCACAAACATGCATAAAAAACCACATATGAACACATCAAAGGAGGTGGCGGAATCAACTCACATTGAATTCGGTTTTGATGTTTGAAGAACAAGGTGCGATTTTTGAGCTCCCTCCAAGCTCGGCAATGGCTTCCTTTGACAGTGGGCTGTGCGGTTTTGGGCGTGTAGATCTCCACCATTTTCGGCCATTGAAGACCACCATTGAAGCTCCAAGCTTCAAGCTTTCTTGCTCAAGAAGATGCTTCCCTATCACCTATGTATGCCTCCTAGAGTGTGCTAGCACAAGATTTAGCAACAAAAAGGGTCATCTTGCTCTCCATTTGCTCGGCAGAAAACGCAACAAGAAGAAGAGAAGTCTGATGCCTAAATCGTGAAGGAGAGAAAGAGAGGGAGATGAAGAAGAAACCGTATGCCCTTGCATGTGATGAGAGAGAAAATGATAAGTTTATATATTTAATTTTATTTTCAAAAACAAAATAAATATATAATCATTATCAATATTTTTTAAAAGTAAAAAGCAAAAGTCTAATAATGCTTTTCTACTTTTCACACATCATATCTACTTTACTTTAAGTCATATCACATCACTTTAATAAAGTGACATGTTGTCAAGTCACATCACTCAAAGTGACAATTGATTTGACGCATGATGATGTGACAAACGATTTGACGCTTGATGTGACTCGGGAGCAGCGCTCGAATTCGAAATGCGAATGCGCTCGCAATCACTCTCGGGCTCGGGTTCGCTAATTCCAAATTAACGAATTTTCCGTCGCGTCGTAATTAAATGATTACGCCTAGCGAATTCACTATTCACGTCGCTAACGAATTAATTCTAAATTAATTCGTTTGCCCGAATTAAAATCTAATTTTAATTCCGCGTCGAAATCCAATTTCGATTAATATATCGAATATAATTTTATCGATTAATTCCAAATTAATCGTTCTCTCTCTTTAATTAATACTTTATCCCAGATAAAATATCTCTGTAAATAATCCCAGATTAATTTTCTCTCTCATCGAATTAATCCAGATTAATTCTATCTCTCTCTTCTAATTAATCCCAGATTAATCAAAGTGCGAGTAATACGTCATCGGTGAATCTTCGGGAACCGACCCATGAGATCTCCGGATATGTTGGCAGTAAATACGGTCGTCGGACTGTCCGAACACGTAAGTACCTCGTACTACGTTTATATCGATTACAAGACAAGGTTGGCTTCTAGCAAAGCGCCATGCCTACCCAATTCTCCAGAAATATTCTTACAGGAATATATAGATCTGTATCAAGCGTAGTATAACGTAGTAGTATTGTGTATATCGGCCCAGTATCGGATAATCACGTGCTAGGGCTGGGGCTGGATAAGTGTCTGCCCCGTCCGAAACACACATGTCGGATGTCTGGTAACATAGTCTCTATAATCGGATATACATGACCTGGTCACAATATCCCGATTGGTTGCGCAAGCACTCAAGAGCACTAGTACCGTATCCTGCGTGACATCATCTCCAAATGACTGAAGTGACACTTCCATCTTGACATCACACCCAATACACTACGACTCTCTGATAAACCCAGAAGCGGTGTACCCAGAACCGGTTAAAGCCCTGTACCACCAAGACCAGAGTTTACCGATTATCGCAAGTATTAGCGATGCAAGTCTCAGGTTAAGACTATACACACCTACCTCGATTCGGCCTCCCATAGACACATAGTCATAATACCAATGGGATTCCGAGGGGTCTATCCAGAGCGAAGCTGTTTCCCGTACCATCGGTGAAACACGACCTCCTATCGCACTTGCATAAGTATACAATACTTATATATATGAGAACTATGCCGTTGTGCCCTCACAACGCGCACAAGTGCAATACTAGCCTATTCCGCATTATCGATGTCCAGTCTCGATAATACTTCGGCTAGGGATATTAATGATTAATCCTTCGGGGATTGATACTGTCTCATATCATCTCAATCCAGGAACTAATCATATGGACCTCTCTTCATTATACATCTATGGTGATCTAATCACAAAATGATGAGAGTGAAATTTCCTTGTCACATAGTTAATTTGTACAGCAACACCGTGATCTGTACAAATAGTAACGCTATGGGTCATATTATCCAACAATCTCCCACTTGGCACATAGCCAGTCACTCGAGTGTCTAACACTCGAACTATGTACAATTCGCTCAAATTGCTGAGGAAAGGTTTTCGTCAGCGGATTTGCTTAATTATCGTCTGACGCGATTTACACGATCATCACATCGCCACGATGTATGATCCGAACGAATCAGATGATATAGAAGTATATATCTGGATCGTCGATGAGACCTTTAATTCTTTAGCCTATGCTGATGCCTAGCTCAGCTACTAACAGAACTATATCTAATCTAATAGATTTATTATCGATCCAAATGGCTTCTATTGCTGCCTCAGCTGCAGCAATGATCCGAATTTGTTGTTAATTCGGCAACAGTTATCTTGCTCGGAATATTTCCAGCTCACTGCACCGATATTCAAACTGTATAGTACCGCAGTATTTACCGGTTTGGAAACTTGCTGCAGCAGTGATCCCAGTCACTTCAAGTTCTCCATCTCCATAGTTTAAGACAACATCTTTAGTTCTCTCAGATACTAACAGATGTTCTTAATCTTCAATCCAGTGACTATCACTTGGATTGACCCGATTATGACTCCATATGCTCAAAGCGTATGAGACACCAATACAAGTACATTTTAAATGTACAATTTCTCAGAGAGTGTTGCCAACTCCAAATCTAGCCCAGCAGATCTTTATTCCTTGAATAAAGGTTGTTACTCCCAGAATTCTACGGAGAATTTCTTATGAAAGCCAAGCTTTCACGAGGTGTTTTATGGGAATTTCATTGTCAGTGCCCTCTCCCACTAACCTCCTTATATACACAAGAATTATTCGTTTTGAGTCAAATCATACACCATTATGATAATTTCAAAACGTCAGTTTCAGGAACCTTATGCTTGCTTCAATCCAAACATGGATCGAAAAACCCGCAAACCTTGTTTGTCGGTTATACAAAATCATCAGGATGTTGAAAGCATCCTCCAAAAGGTTTCCTTTTCAGGAAAGCGATTTTGATCTGCAACTGACACATTTCGGATTCATGACACTTTGTCATAATAGGGAGTCGATACCTCGTATCACTCCTTTGTTCTTGTGTATTCGAAGATAGATTAATGGTATAGTTTCATCATTGATGAACTATATATGTTCCATTAAGATTCAGTGCCTAGAACAGTATTACTCCGATTTTTCATCGAGTTATACTATCCTCCCACTTGCCACTGTATATCGGTATTCCTCTTAGGAAAAAGCATGGAGAGCAACAATCTAATTGTTCTCTAGTGAGGTGTTAAGTACAATACTTATGGTATCCCTAGGATGACCTACAATTGGTACTTATCAAATTTGGGTTCCTTAATTTGGTTATCATCCAAACGTTATGCCTAGCATACCCAAATGTTAGGAATGAGAAACCTCGTTTCTTTCCTGTCATATCCTATACGATATCTGTCAAACAGATTATATGGAACCTTATTCTAATAAGTTTTGCACTGATAAGACATATCCTTTTAGAAGAAGGAAATAGTAGTCAGAGTGATCGTGATTAGCCTTATCATGTCTAACATGATTCTGTTAATCCGTTCGGACCACCGTCTAATGAGTGTCTCGGGAGGAGTCCTCATATGAAAGAATATCGTACTCTTTCATGTATGTACGAAACTTACTGCTTAAGTATTTCCCATTACGGTCTTACCGTGGCGGAATAATGCTATAGCCGATCTGTTTGTTTATTTCGTGTCGAAACTTTAAAGTTTCTGATTTGTGTTCTTCAAAGAAACACATAACCATAACGTGATGCCACATCCGTTAAGGTCACGAAATATTCATGTTCACATCTAGCCTAGCTAGATATGGGCCCACTAACTTCACCATGAATAGGGCTAATAGATCGGTGGCACTTACACTATTACAAGTAAATAGTATTTTAGGTACTTACCTAATAAATAGATTCGCAGACCTTATTTGAATAGTCAAATCAGTCCTAGTATCCACTCTTCAAAAGTGTGGATATACGAGTCTCGTTAAATTGTGTCCGAGACAACAATGCCACGAATAAGTCTATATTGATCAAATCAATTTAAGCTATTTATTTGTCAATTTATATGTTTGAGATTTTATTTATATTCAAAATAATAAATTCTGTTATTTATATCTAATATATTTATCTCAGTATCATCTTTATATAATAAAACACTCAGTGTTCTATAATATAAAGGTTTTATCCGCAACGGATTAATTAAACTGATAAAGAGATAATGTCTCTAGTCAAACTAGTTACATTATAACAGTTCCTAATTCAAGTACATACCCGAAGGGTATTTCCTAAACTTAGGTATCTACGTCGAAACAGCGACTTTCGTCCCGTTTCCGATTCGACAGAGCAATCTCAGCTTGAAGTCAGTATACTGCTCAAAGCAGATTCTGAATACATATATTTTATGTACCACACTAAGTATTTAAAATCTAATTTCAATATAGCTGTGAACTAACTAAGACCAAACATTTTTAAGTTAGAGCTCGCCCTTTCTTTAATTCCTTCGTGTCTTCCATATCCAAATGGTAGTCACTTTGGGATATG